>PVKA01052586.1:0-11628 GCA_004027165.1 Ctenomys sociabilis
TCCTCCTCCTCCTTCCTCCTCCTCCTTCTTCTTCTTCCTCCTCCTCCTCCTTCCTCCTCCTCCTCCTCCTTCTCATCTATGTATGTGGTACAAGGTCTCACTATGAAGCTGGGACTCCTGGTGATCCTCCTGGGATTACAGGTGCCCGGACTCAGCACACTCTCAGGGTGGGAACCAACGGGGCATGTAGGATGGCGTAGAACCCTGGTATGGTGTGTTATTCTTTTTATACACTGGTGGATTCAACAAATTTTGTTCAAAGTTTTTGCATTTATGCTCAGAGAGGTGCTGGGCAGTAGTGCTTCTGTAGTGCCTCAGTCTGGTTTTGGTACCGGTAGTGCGGTCTCATAGAAGGACTTAAGATGCCTTCCTTCTACTCCCGTTTTCTGAAAAAGATGATAGAAAACTGGTATAGTTTCTCCTTGACTGTTTAGAATTCACTAGTGAGCCCATCTGAGTCCAGTGCTTTCTGTTCTGGTTTTTTTTTCTCCCTGACTGTTTTGAGACACAGTCTTGCTACATCTTGCTACGTGGCACAGGTTGGCCTCAAGCTCAAAGTGACCCTCCCTGCCTCGGCTAGCACTCCGGGTGTGTGCCACTGTGCCCCGCATAGCACAGATGATCACCATGGCTCATATCTAAATGTCCCCCAAATCCTCATGCACTCGTAGGCAGACTCTGGGTAGGTGACTGGATCAGAGCTGCGCGATACTCCCCGGTGGATTCGTCGGCTCATGGATTTAGAGCCGAATGTCAGGCTGGCAGGTGAGGCTGGGAAGGAGGAGACGTTCCCGGGGCGTGGCGGGCACCTCGGGCCCCCACCCCCTTTATCTCTGGCTGCTGCCTGTCCGCCTTGCCAAGGGCTGTCTCCCTTCTGCTGTGCTGCCCTGCTGGAAAGCCGGCTGATGACGGCCTGCACCTAGAAACCGTGAGCCAGGGCAGACCTGTCCTCCTTCATATTTGGGGTGTCAGGTGCCCTCGCGTGTCAGCGACCAGGAGGAAACCACAGCGATAACAATGGGAGTGTGGACAAGCCCCTGCTTTGTCTCTGCCAGTAGTAATCTGAGTCATTGCTCTTTGTTTTTTTTAGTTAATCAGCTAGCGGCTTACTGATTTTATTGATCTTTTCAAAGAACTAGCTATTGTTGACATGAATTTTTGCCATCAACTTCCTGTTTTCAATTTCATCGATTTCTACTGTAATTTTTTACTGTTTTATGTCTTCTACTTGCTTTGGCTTTAAGTTTTTCTTTTTTTGGTTTCCTAAAAATGAAAGATTAGATGATTGATTTTAAATCTTTTGCTCTCTTTTCTTTTTCTTCTTTCTCTCTTTTTTAAAATTTTAGACAGGGTCTTGCTCTGTAGCTCAGGCTGCCTGTGATTCACTGTGACCCTCCTGCTTCAATCCCCCCACCACTTGAGTCACAGGCAGGCATCATTATACAAAGCTCTTCTTTTCTAGTATATGTTCTCAAGGTTGTAAATTGCCCTCTAAGTATTGTTTTTACTACAACCCACAATTTTTGATATGTTGTATTTTTATTCTGTTCAAAATACTTTAAACACTTCTCTTGAAATGTTTTTCTTCGGTCTTGTGTTATGTAGTAGCATACTATTGCCTACCCACATATTTAGGGGATTTTTCTCCCTCCAGTAATCTATCTGTCTTTTGTATTGTTTTGAGACAGGGTCCTGCTTTGTAGTTCGGGCTGTCCTTGAACTCACGATGTAGCCCAGCTGGCCCCAAACTCACAGCAATCTTCCTGTCTCAGCCTCCTGAGTGCCGAGATTACAGATGTGTGCCGCCATGCCCCACATCAATCTGTTTTTTTAAATTTTTATCTTAATTCCATTGAGTTGTACTTCTCTCCAAAATTTTGTCAATTTTTGCCATGTGCGTATTTTTTTGTTGGTTTGTTTTTTGAGATAGAATCTCTCTATGTAATCCAGGCTGTCCTTAAATTCGCCGTATAGCCCAGGTTGGCCTCTTGAACTCACGGGGGCCTCCCGAGCTCCTGACTGCTGGGATTACAGGCAAGTGCCACCATGTCCCTCTTGCCTTATGTATTTTGATACCTGCTTGCTAGGCATATGCGCATTAAGGGTTAACATACCTTCTTGAAGAATTGATGCTTGTGTCATTATGAAATGCTCCTCTTGCCGGGCGTGGTGGCGCATGCCTGTAATCCCAGCACTCGGGAGGCTGAGGCAGGAGGATTGTTGTGAGTTCGAGACCAGCCTGAGCTACAAAGTGAGCTCAAGGCCAGTCTGAACTGCACAATGAGACCCTGTCTCAAAAAAGACAAAAAAAAAAAAAAAAAAAAAGAAATGCTCCTCTTTATCCTCTGTAACTGCTTCCAGGTCTTCTCTGTCTGAAATTAATATAGCAATTCCTGCTGTCTTTTGATTAGTGTTAGCAAAATATGTTTCCTCAGCCATCTACTTTTTTTTTTTTTCCTTTTTGTGGCTGGCTCAGCCCATCCTGGGGGCGGGGCTGGCACATGGCTTGTGGTGCAGGAGATTGAATCGTGGTTCCTGCGCACTAAGCAGGCACTTTATTTATTTATTTATTTATTTATTTATTTATTTATTTATTGTCTTTTTTGAGACAGGGTCTCACTATGCAGTTCAGGCTGGCCTTAAGCTCACTTTGTAGCTCAGGCTGGTCTCGAACTCACAACAATCCTCCTGCCTCAGCCTCCCGAGTGCTGGGATTACAGGCCTGTGCCACCACGCCCGGCTTAAGCAGGCACTTTAGACCACTGAACTGTCTCACCAGCTCCAGTTTATTTTTAATCTATATCTTTCACATTTAAAATAAGTTGTTCTGGGCCAGAGATATAGCTCAGTTGCACAGCACCTACCCGGCAAGTGCAAGGTCCTGAGTTCGATTTCTGGTACCTAAAAAAAAATTATTTCAGGCCAGGCATGATGGCACATGCCTATAAGCCCAGCTCTTGGGAGGGTGAGGCAGGATTGCTGTGAGTTTGAGACCAGCCTGGGCTACATACTGAGTTCAAGGCCATCTGAACTACACAGAGAGAGATCCTGTCTCAGAAAACAACAAAGAATTGTTTCTTGCTTTCTTCTTTCTCCTTCTCTTTTTCTTTTTCCTCTTCTCCTTCTCCTCTTTCTATAGTGATACTAGGGATTAAACTCAGGGTTTTTGCACTGAGCTACATCCTCAGCCCCTTTTAATTTTCTGTCTTGAAATAGGGTCTTGCTAAGTTTCTCAGAGTGGGCCCAAACTTGTGATCTTCCTGCCTCAGCCTCCCAAACAGGTGGGATTAAAGGCACATATTACCACATGTGGCTCAAAATAAGTTTGTTACAGATAGCATATAGTTTATTTTATTTTTATTTTTTATTTATTTATTTATTTTTTTGTCTTTTTGAGACAGGGTCTCACTATGCAGTTCAGGCTGGCCTTAAGCTCACTTTGTAGCTCAGGCTGGTCTCGAACTCCGCCCCGCTAAAAGGCAGCAGGATTTTTTTTTTTTTTTTTTGTGGAACCGGGGATTGAACTCAGATTCTTGCACTTGCCAAGGAAGTGCTTATTCTACTGAGCCATCTCTCCAGCCCTCAGATAGCATATAGTTTAGATCTTATATTTTTGACCCACTTTGACAGTTTTTGTCTTTTAATTGGTGTATTTAGTCCACTAGTGTTTAAAGTGATTATTGAGATAGTAGAACTAATAACTACCATATTCATTAATCTTTTTTATTTACTGTTTTTTTCCTTTGCCCATTTTTGTCTTATATACTATGTGTGCCTTTTGTGGTTTTAAGCAAATAGTTTATATGATTCTACTCATTCCTCTTTTTACTTCTTTTTTTTTTTTTTTTTTTTTTTGCGGAACCAGGGATTGAACTCAGGCCCTTGTGCTTGCCAGGGAAGCACTTATTCCACTGAGCCATCTCCCTGGCCTCATTCTTCTTCTTCTTTTTTTTTTTTTTAATTCTCTTGATATTGGCTACAGGGTCTTCCTATGCAGTTCTGACTTGTAGTGATCCTCCTGTCTTAGCCTGCCTACCACTGGGGTTACAGGCATGCACCACCAGCCCCAGTTTCAGGGCTGGCAGGGTGCACCCAGGGTACTGGGGCCAGCACGGCATGTGGTACGGGGGATTGAACTCAGGTCTTTGTGCTTACCAGGCAGGTGCTTAGACCACTGAGCTATCTCCCAGCCCCTCTCATTCCTGTCTTAGCATAGCAGTTATATTTCTTTTTCAAGTTCTGAGCTGTTTTACACATTTATGATTAGCCCAAGTACATTTTCAAATAAAAATTATACCACTACAAAGGTAGGGAAGGTCCCTTAACATAAGAAGATCATCTCAATTTGTTTTGTTTTGTGACAGAGTCTTGCTGTGTGGTTCAGGCCGGCCTCGAACTCTTGGCAGTCCTCCTACCTGGCCTCCCAAGTGCTGGAACTGCTGGTGTGTGCCACCACAGCAGACCAAAAAATACTCTTAATTCCTTCCTCTTGTTCCTTATGTCAGTGCTGTTCCTGCTTTCGCCCATATGCGCACTGATGGAAGCACTAGGCAGCAGCGGCTTTGCACGTTTCCTTGCGAGTCTGTCCCCGGCCGAGGCTCTCTGTCTGGAGATGGGCAGTGGACTCATAGCACGAGACCCTCGGTGAGTCTCTGGCCCCCACTGAGGCCTATAATGGCAGGGGAAGCTGAGAAGCCTCAAAAGACCAGACAAGGCCGCAGCCAAGGGCGCCTGGGTCCACCTTCAATCTCTCCCGTGGGTGGGCTAACATAATGTCTTACTCGGAGAAGTCCTCGAGCAATCCCCACTGCTCTTGAGTATTCCCTTGTTCTGATAAGGGAATAAATGTGGGCAGCCCAGAGAAGTTCTTGGCCTTGGCCCCCAGAAAATCTCAGGTTTTGTGAGAAGGTTTTGATCCTTGTGGAGCCCTGAAATTGTTCTATTGGCCTCTTTTATTTATTTATTTATTTATTTACTTACTTACTTACTTATTTAGGACCGGGGATTGAACTCAGGCCCTTGCGCTTGCCAGGGAAGTGCTTATTCCACTGAGCCATCTCCTGGGGCCCGGCCTCTTTTATTTAGCCTTTGGCATATACTCATTTGGGAGACTGTGGACTTGATCAATCTGCAATAATTAAGGGATATTATTAACTGATATGTACAACCAAGTACCTAGTTTGTATTATTTCAAGCCAATTGATATCTATTATATTGATTAATGAGATTAAAAATAACAGTCTTTATCTTATTCCACTTATTCTTTCTCTGATGCTATTCTTTCCTTTCTGCAGATGCAAGTTTTAGACTTACATAATTGTTTTTTTCTTTAACCATGTCTTTCAAAGTCTTACCCCATCCTACTCCCCATACACACCAGAACATTTTACCGAGCTACATCTCTGGCTTTTTTTTTTTTTTTTCTATAACTAGGGATTGGACTCAGGCCCTTGCACTTGCCAGGCAAGTGCTTATTCTACTGAGCCATCTCCCCAGCCCCTATCTCTGGCTTTTTAAATATATTTTGTCTTGAGACAGGGACTTGAGACAGGGACTTGCTCAGTCACTGAGCTTCTCAGGCTGGGCCCCCACTTGCAGGTATCCTGCCTCAGCCTCTTGAGTGCTGGGTGCAGGCCTGTGCCACTAAGCCCAACTCTCCTTCACTTCTGAAAGGTAGTTTTGCAGGGTATAGAATTATAGGCTGGGTTTTTTTTTTTTTTTTTAATATTCAAACCCTGAATATTTCACTTCATTCTTTTTTTTTTGCTTTGAAGTGTTTCTGAGAAGTGATACATACATCTTTTTTTCTTTTCTTTTTTATTAGCATTTTAATTAATTTCTTTGCACATAACTGAAAGTGATGTTACAGTACATAAGTTATTTAAAACTGTGCAGTAATGTGTTATAAAATAAATTTTTGCTTTTCTTGTAGGTAAAGTGTTTCTTTTTCTCCTGCCTTCTTTCAATGCTTTTTCTTTATATTTTATTTTCTGTATCTTAAATAAAATATGCCTGGGCCAGCCAAATAGCTCAACAGATTAAAGCACCTGCAAGCAGACACAGGGGCCAGGAATTAGATGCCCTGGCCTGCTGTGCCAGCCCTGTCCCCGGGTGACGAGCTGAGACAGCAATTGAGATTGGGCGTGGTGGTACACCGGCCTGTATTCCCAGCTCTTGGGGAGGCTGTAAACAGGTGGATCGCTACGAGTCCAATCTAGTAGTGAGACCCTGAACACCCTGTAGATCCTTCCCTAAAACACAGGAAAAAAGTTTTTAAAAAAAAAATGCCTGAAGTGGGTTTTGTTTGAGACAGGCTGGTCTTGAGCTCACTTTGCAACCCAGGTCTTGAGCTCACTTTGCAACCCAGGCTGGTCGCGATCCTCCTGCCTCAGCCTCCCTAGTGCTGGGGTTACAGGTGTGCACCACCACAGGCAGCTGAAGTTCGCTTTCCATTGTTGGTTTCTGGAATCTATCTTGTTTTCTGAGTTCATTGGACCTATGGTTGGATGTCTACCATTCATCTCAGGGAAATCCTTAGTCATATGATTGTTGAATTTTTTTTTTTTTTCTTTTCCTTTCCCTTCTCTCCTTCTGCCATTTCCTTTATGTATAGGCAACACCTTTATTTGCTGTCCTGAATTTCTTGGTCATTCTGCTCTGTCTTTTTCAGTGGTTCTCTTGTTGCTTTTTGTTTCTAAGTTTCTCTTTTATTTATTTATTTATTTTTTGTCTTTTTGAGACAGGGTCTCACTATGCAGTTCAGGCTGGCCTTAAGCTCACTTTGTAGCTCAGGCTGGTCTTGAACTCGCAACAATCCTCCTGCCTCAGCCTCCCCAGTGCTGGGATTACAGGCGTGCGCCACCACACCTGGCTTGTTTCTAAGTTTCTGCTGGGATATATTCTAGATCCGTATTATTTCCACAGCTGTATCTGGTCTTATAATGAACTTATCAAAGACATTATTTTGCTTCCTTTTTTAGTGTTGTGTTTTTTTTTTTTTTTTTTTTTTATTTTAAAGAGAACTAAAAAAAAAAAAAACCCAAAATGGGCTGGTGGGATAATTCAGTGGACTAAGCGCCTGCTTTGGCAAGCACAGGGACCAGGGTTCAATTCCTGGTCCCTCATGGGAGGCGGGCCACACCCCTGGGATGCACTGAGCTAGAAAACAAGTCTAGGCATGGTATACCAGCACACACCTATAACCCCAGCGCTTGGGAGGCTGAAAACAGGAGGATCACTATGAGTCCAAGCTGCAGAGGGAGACTGTACCAAATACATAAAATGAAAAAAAAAAAAAGATATAGAATTTCAAAGCAAGATGATAGGAAATTAACAATGGTAGTTAGATTGCATTTGCATATTGTCATTGTTAAAGTGGTTGTTTGGAGCTGGGGAGATAGCTCAGTGGCATACGTGCCTGCCTGGAAAGTTCAAGGTTCTGAGTTCAATCCCTGCTATTTCAAAAATAAATAAATAAATAAAAAATAAACAAATAAATAGTAGTTGTTCAGATGACCAGATATAGGCATATAAGACTGATCCAACAATTAAATATTAACTACTCCTTTCAATAAACCACTAGAGATTAGTAGTGCAATTATCTTAGCTATCTTGTGTGTGAGTTGGCTGTTTCCCTTCTCCAGGTCAAGCAGGCTTTTGACTGGAACCCAGTAGTTTGCATTCCAGTCAAAAGCTTCTCTGGGTGTAGGTCTTGTTAAGAAAAGGGGGCGCTGCTGTGTGTTCAAGTGATTCCATTTTCTTTACCCTGCCAGAAGCACCCAGGACTTTTCCTCCAATATTCATCCTGGAGAGCTGGATGCCTTCCCAGAGGCAAAACTCAAGTAGAAGTGCAGGGATTTCCCCCTTCGACTGAACTTCCCTGGAGCTTTAATTCTCAGATTTGTCTCCACTGAGCCTTCAGTCGGTTGTTCTGGTTTTCCTGTGTACGTACTGGTCCCTGCAATACATGGTTCTAGTTGGCCGGTGACCTGACTTTCCTCATAGACTGAAGAAGCGAGCTGTTGATTTTTTCAGTCTGTTCAGCTTTTTTTTTTTTGTACTGGGAATTGAACTCAGAATGTTGTGCTTGCCAGGCAGGCACTTATGCCGCTGAGCGATCTCCCAGGCTGTTTGGTGTTTTAATGGTTGTTAGGCTAGAGTCACTTCCCAGCTCAGTGCAGGCTGACATGGAAATCTATGGACTCCCCTGAAGTTTTGCTACAGCGTCCTTCCTGGTGTTCTTCTGTCTTTGCCCTCATCATAACAACTCAAATCTTTTGGACAGTTGGATTATATTGAGTTCCTGCTCAAAGCCCTTCAGTGGCTCTCGATAGGACTTGGACCAGAAGCCACGGGCCCTCTCTGCTTGACCTATTTCCAGCACTCTACCCTTGCCCACCCCTCTTTCCCTTTTTGCAGCACTGAGGATTGAACCCATGGCCTCTCACTTGCTGGGCAGGGACTCTCTCACTGAGCTACCTCCCTAACAGTGTGTGTGTGTACCTGAGTGTCTGATGCATGCCTGTGAGGTAGGGTAGGAGAGACTGAGTGCAGGGCCTTTTGCACTGAGCTACATCCCAAGTATTCTGTTTTTTATTTTGACATAGAGTCTCAGTCGGTCACGAAATTAGCTAGATTGGCCTCAAAATTGAAACCCTCTTGTCTCGGCCTTCTTGACCCAATCTATTTTAAATTTTATTTTGAGGCAAGTCTCATTAAGCTGCCCAGGCTGGGCTCCATCTTGTGATCCTCCTGCCTCAGCCTCTCAGAGTGCTGGGATTACAGGTTTGTACTCTCACACTTGGCTTGCTTTTTCTCGCTTACGGCATACCGCTACTTGTTGTTTTGGGAACTTCCGTGTCTGCTATCACCACATCTGCGCGCTTGCTGTTCCCGTCTGGAGCAGTCTTCCCTAGGCCCCCACATGTTCTAGTCCCTCCCTTCTTTCAGCTCTTGGTTCAATGAGGTTTTCCCTAATTCTCTACCATTCTACCGGCTCCTGTCCCTGCTTCATTTTCTCCTCAGGCTTAGCACTCTCCAAGTCCCTACATGTTTTACTTTCAAAAAGATGTTTACCTTCTTCCCCCACCAGAATACAAGGCCCAAGGGGGCAGGGGCTTCGGATCTGTACCGTTCACTGTGGTGACACCTGTGCATGGGCTGAGACCTCGGCGGCTGCGCGCTGAGTGGATGACGACCACACTCACGTAGGTGGGGCGAGGGCTGTGCTTACAGCTCAAGCTCAGGTCTTCCTGACTCGTGTTCTGAATGACTCTACTACATCGCCACTCAATTTCGTGTTGCATATTGAATATCTGATGTGCTCTTCCAAATGGCTATTTCCTGCACTCTGGCAGTTTTCTATTTCTTAGCTCTCACCGGAGTTGATTTTTCTGAGTTAAGAAGGACTCTCTATGAACTGCATCGTGATAGTTTCTCAAGATCATTGCATTGCGAAACAGGCTGAAATGAGACTGCGCAGCACATTCCGTGCAGGCTCTCTCGCCTTCCTCTCGCCTCGCTGCAGCCTGCTGACCAGCAGAGGCCGGGGCTGCACAACTTCTGGCCAAACTCAATCCCAGGTCAGGCAGTCAATGGGGTACGATCTTTAAAAAAAATGACAAAACCCCGAAGAGACCAATAGTATTCCTCCAGCCTGCGTGTCTTATAGCCTTCCCAGTGCTTACAGGACATGATGTAGTTTGATGTTTACGTGACCTCCGACACTGGTCAGCGCCTATTTCTTTTCTTAGGTAAAGGAACAGAGGTCCTACCGGCAATGATGGAGCTCGAAGACCAACTGCTCCCCCAGCTGAGCTCGTCAGCTGATTTCAGTTTGTCTGCAGTTTGATTTCTTTCTGTATTGTTTTTGTGGTCCTGGAGAGTAAATCCAGGGCTTTGCAAAGAGTGACACCCCTAGGCTTCTAATTTTTTATTTTTTATTTTTTTTTTATTTTAAGGCAGCATCTCAAACTAGGCTGGCCAGATTTGGCTCAAACTTGCAGTCGCCCAGGACCCCAAGGTGCTGGGGTGCACCTGTGTTGTTTATATCGACACGTTACAACTCAGCCAACTTTTATTCATACGGCACCACAAGTCTTTTTTTAACTGTAGCAAAGTCTTATTAAGAGTAGGAAAAGAAGCCGGGTGTGGTGGCACATGCCTATAATCCCAGCACTTGGGAGGATTGTTGTGAGTTTGAGACCAGCCTGAGCTACAAAGTGAGCTCAAGGCCAGCCTGAACTGCATAGTGAGACCCTGTCTCAAAAAGACAAAAAAAAAAAAAAAAAAAAAAAAAAGAGTAGGAAAAGAAACAGGCTCTGCAGAGCAAGACTGGGCCAAGTACAAGAAAAGGGGTATGTACACCCCACACCACGAGAGTGGGCCACCGTGCAGCAGGGAACACAGTGGCAAGAGCTGGTCTTTTTTGTATCATCTGCTCCTCAGGCTGACGCCAGGTCTAAGCCATCGATCAGAAACCTGGGTTCTCGCGTGAAGTCTGTATACAGGGACTTGGGGACTATTCCAAGTATGTGTCTTGGGATAGTTTTCTAAATTTTCATTTTATTGGTACAATTTAGATATACATAATAATATCATCGTAGGGTGTTTGTTCCCATACATGACATATCTTAGGTAATTTTTGTCTTTTTTAAAGGGAAAAAAATAATTTGTTTTTTGAGACAAGATCCTGTTAGGTATCCCAGGCTGGCCTCAAGCTCTCAACAGTCCTCCTGCCTCAGCCTCCTGCGTGCTGGGATTACAGGCATGCGCCACCACGCCCGGCTTCTTGCCTCTTCTTTTTTTTCCTATTCTGCTCCCCTCACTACAGCCCTTGTCCCCTCTTTACTTATTAAATCTTTGTTTTTATTCTTTCTATTCTTTTTTTTTCTTATCCCTCTTTCCTTTCCCCCTCCCCTGTCCCTAGTTCTCCTTCCCATTTGAACATTTTCTTCCCAGTCCTTGGGATCTATTATACATTTTAGGCCTTATTTACACTTCTGGTTTCTCATATCAGAGAAACCATGCGCTATTTGAACAAGTGGGTCCAGTCCATTTCACTTATGAGTATGGTTTCAAGGCGCATCCGTTGAGCTAGACATGGCTCAAGCTTATCCTTTTTATGGCAGAATAGTACCATATTGTATAAAACCCCCAAGATCTTCTTTACCCACTCACTGGCTGATGGAAATGTGGGCTATTTCTGAGATTTAGCTATTACAAACTGCTGTTATTAATGTGGGTGTGCATATATCACAGTGGTAGGATGCTTTTAATTCTTTTTTTTTTTTTTTTGACGGAATCAGGGATTGAACTTAGGTCCTTGGGTTTGCCAGGGAAGCACTTATTCCACTGAGCCATCTCCCCAGCCCTGATGCTTTTAATTCTTTTGGAAAGACACTAAGAAAGGGAATAACTGCATCAAATTAGACGTCTGGTCCTAGGTTTTTGAGGAATCTCCACACAGGTTACACTGTGGTTGCACCAGTCGGCAACTAGTAGTGGAGAAGCATTCCTTGTCCCCCACAGCCCCTCCAGCATTTGTTATTGGTTGATTTCTCCCTCTCCCTCTCCCTCTCTTTCCCTCTCCCTCTCTTTCTCTCTCCCTCTCTCTCTCTCCCTCTCCCT
>PVKA01052587.1:0-11733 GCA_004027165.1 Ctenomys sociabilis
TCCCCTGCTTTAGGGTCTCCCCCCTTACACAGTACTATGTGGGTGAACTTCATGAAATATTTCCTGTTTGGGCTTGGCTAGGCCCAAAATTATTATTATTATTAATATTATGTATCTTTTAGGGAAGGGTCTATAGGGTATTCAGGGTCTCACTACTAGATCAGACTCCTAGTGATTCTCCTGTTTACAGCCTCCCAAGAGCTGGGATTACAGGCATGAACCACCACACCCAATCTCAATCACTGGCTCAGCGTGCCCTGAAGGTGGGGCCAGCACTTGGCAGGGATCGAACCGTAGCCCCTGTGCCTGTTTGCAGGCCCTTTAATCCACTGAGCTATTTGGCCAGCCCAGTTAGGTTCAAAATTAGGTTGAAGTAGATAAAGTAATATCTCTTCATTGGTTTAAAAAAAAAAAATCAAGCTGGGCACTTGGCACATCTGTAGTCTTAGCATTCTGGGAGGCTGAGGCAGCAGGATCACAAGTTTAAGTTCATCCTGGGCAACTTAGCTACAGTGAGACTTGTTCTTAAAATTGAAAAATAAGCAAGTAGCCAGAGATGTAGTTCTGTGTGAGACCCTAGATTCAATCCCTCAGCTATATCTCAGACACATAAAAATATATTTTAAAAAGAATATTACAAGGGGCCAGGGAGGTAGCACAGCAGCCTGAATGCCTGCCTGGCAAGGTCCTGAGTTTGATCCCTGGTACCACAATAATAATAATAATAATAATAATATAAAATGAACAGTTAATTTTGTATCTTTATGGAGCATTTCAAGTATTTCTATAAAAGAGAATCCTATAAAAGTTTTCTGTAAAAAAAAAAAAACATCTCATATTTTAAAAATTACTAACAGCATTGTGCCCCACAAAGGGCATTTCAGTGCTTAAGTCATCAACAATGAATGAGTGCCCTTCCCTTCAGCATGGGAAAGTGTTACCCCTTTGTAACTTTTGCCAAATCAATGGAGAAAAAAGAGCCACTCACCTGCACTGGGTCAGGAATCCCGTCGGTACACATCTCTTTCCAGTTCCATGTTTAGTGACTTCTCATTGTTAGCATGAAATTAGCCACAGGGCCAGCCAAATAGCTCAATGGATGAAAGTGATTAAAGCGCTTGCAAGTAGGCCCAGGGGCCCAGGGTTCCCTTCCGGGGGTGGGCAGGGGCTGAGATGGCCATTGAGACTGGGTGTGGTGGAGCATACCCGTAATCCCAGCTTTTAGGAGGCTGTAAACAGGAAGATCATTATGAGTCCGATCTAGCAGTGAGACCCTGAACATTCTATAGACCCTTCCTTTTTTATTTTTTAAAATACAAAAAAAAAAAAAAAAAGAAGAAATCAGCCACAGAGGAATATTCACACCACAAAAACTGTCAAATAGTACAAAAATGTACACACAAAACAAATTCAAATAAATAGGGAAGAATAAAGCTAGAAATTACTGTTTCTTTTGTTTGTTTGTTTGTTTGTTTGTTTTGGGGGTGTAAGTACACATTAAGCTTGAACACAGGACTGCAAGAGTGCCAGACACCCACTCCACCACTGAGCTACACCCGCAGTGCCCCTTTGTTAATTAAACCTTTTGTTCTATGATAATTATAGATTCCCATACAGTTAAAAGAAAACTCCAGTGTGATTTTTTTTTATTTAAGTACAAATATCAATGAGACAGTTTTAAGATACCTTGACAAGATGGATTTGATAAATTAATACATTCCAAACTGTTTTCATAATGTTTTGGTATCATAGAAGGTGCATACATGATATTATACTTACAGACATTATTATAGCATATGTCTCTAAGAGAGTGTAGCTGTTTGTGTATCTTATTTTTTATACCTGAATTACATCAAAGATTCAATAATTAATACTTTCTACCTTGTTATTTTCCTACTGGTGGTCCATAGCACTAGAAGCCGACATAATATCCTGTCTAACCACCATTAGTGCAGATCTTGCCTCTCATAGAATTATGTAGAAGCATGGCATTATCTATCCCAACTGTACAGTCCATACACACACATCATGATTCTTCCTTTCTATACCTCTTCCTTTGTCTACACCTGTCAAAGATGGGCACTGCATTGTCATTCAACTAACTTAGGTGCCTGAACTCGATGACACAATCCAACACAGTCCAGCATTCCACGACAATAGTGAGTTATCTGAAGAAGTTGTCGACCATAGCCATTTCAGTGTCTCTTTTACAGCTTCCTCCATCGGTTGTGATTGCAAAATCACAACCAGAATACCGACATGAATGCTGTCAAGACATAGGGATTTCCGTTGCCACGAGAGAACCTACTGCTCCCTTCACAGCCAAACTCCCCTCTTCCCCCTTCCCCACATCCCTTAGCCAGTGCTCATTAATTGGAACCATGCAGTACGTAGTCTTTTGCAGCTGGCTTTTGTCATGTACCATGAGTGTCTGGAGATTCATTCAAGCTGTTGTGTATATCAATAATTCTTTCTTTCTTTTGCTGAGTCATGCACCATGGTAGATGGCCCGCAGCTTGTTTAATCATTCACATGTTGAAGGCCATCTGGGACACTTTCTTCCCAGCTTTTGTCTACTACAAATAAAACTGGTATACACTTTCCCATACAGGCTTTTGTGTGTATGAGTCTCATTTTCACAACTAATCCTGAGGCCATAGCTGGTACTTATTACTTTCCTCTTTTACTTTATCGTCTACCTTATTAATAACTAACATTAAGAGGGTGTTTACTGCATGCCAGACCCTGTTCTAAGTGCTTTACAAGTATCACTTAATTCTCACAATTACCATTTGAGATATGAATGATCACATTCCCTCCCCCCAGATGTGGGAACCAAGGATGAAACAGGTACACATCCAGCATGCCTTAGCATTCAGACTTGATTGAACCTAGGGATCTGGGAGTGGAGCTCAGCCTCTCAATTACTATGTTGGACAGGCACAACTTAAGTGGCCAGCTTTTCTCTTTGTGAAATGACCTAAAGCTCTGCCCCTGGATGCTCTGAACTTTGTTGTCTCATTTGTGCTGCTTTCATTTTTGTTTAACTTGAACCACTGGACCTAGTGATACGAGGCCTCTATGGAGATCTCCCTGCCTTGCACCCAGCCTTGCACTGAGCCTGCTGGAAAGCAAACTTTCTTCATAGATGTCTTTCTAAAGCCAGAGAGATAGCTCTGTGGCATAAGTGCCTGCCTGGCAAGCACAAGGTCCTGAGTTCAATCCTTGGTGCCAACAAAAAATAAAAGAGAGAGACAGAGACAGAGAGAGAAAACATAGATGTCACTCTATTTCTGGCTGAGTGTTCACCGCTAGGTCACCATGACCAGCTCAATGCCTCCAGGTAACAGCTAACTTGTTTCTGCCAGTTCACAAAATGACTTGAAGAACCCAAAATAGCTAACTGGCAGACTCAAGTTCATCAGATTAGTAGAGTCTTAATGATTCCAGAAAATCCTCTCCAGGTACCACATCTTAAGCTAGCAGAAAGTCAGGGATATAGTTCAGTGGCACAAGCACCTGCCTTGCAAACACAAGGTTCTGAGTTCGACTCCCTGTTCCAAAAGAAAAAAAAAGTAACTCATTTCTAAGCTAGCAGAACCTTGAGTCAATGTGTGAAAGTGGGAGGCCCCACTCCTGCCTCCATCTCTTGGCTCTTGGGCCTCTTGTATTCTGACTGATGTGGAGGGCACCATAATCCAGAAGCCTTCCTTTCTATTCCCTTTAAGGATATAAGTTACACTTCCTGTTAATTGCTGCATTATGGCTTCCTGCCTTTGTTCTTTTAATTAGACTTCCTGTCACAAGCTCCTTTGGTTGATCACATGAGTGTTATTAGCCTATAACATTACCCTAATGTATCTACCTCATTGGTGACGTTGACTTCCCTCCCCTCTGCTATATAAGCTGCCTCACTTCCTTGAATAAACGAGACTTGATCAGAATCCTGTCTTGTCTCCATTTCTCGTGTCCCTGTTCCTTGTCTTTGTCAGTCCCCTCTCCTCCCCCAGGTGACCTGCGCTGACTGACCTGCTGGACGGGTCAGACTGAGACAGAAATGGTGCTCAGAGAATAAAGTGAATTCTACAGGGAGTGCTTCAACCTCAGAAGATTTTGCCATAACCAGTCTTCCATAGAGCCAGCTGCTTTCCAGAGACAGGCATATGATGAGACCCTTGATTCCACAGGCCTGGCACGGAGGGGAGCTAAAAGCATGGACTGCCAGGGTTGAAAACACACCTCACCATTCACTCACTGTTAATTCTAAGCAATTTACAAAAATGTTTCTGTAACTCAGTTTCTTTATCTGTAAAGTGAGAATAACAATAGCACAGAGGGCATATGGGTGTTGACAAGTCAAAAGTGTTTATACTTGTAGAGCCTTTCAGCATGAGACATCTGCCCCTATACACGGGGATCTTTGTTAGAAGCTACATCCTTTGGAGCACTATAGTGGCGTCTGAGGCATCCAGGAGCTCCACAGATGGCAGAGCAGGGAGAGAAAATCCAAATCTGAACGTATTCAAGTGCTTTTACAAGAGTCCACACTGGGACTGAGGTCCGTCTGGTAGCTCCAAACAGACGTCCGGCAAAGACCACACTGCGCAGCTCTGTTCTTGCCATCAGGGCCTGTGCTCCTGGAACATCCCGGGAGGAAATGGAATGATCCACCAAGTAGGCTGCTTCATCCGGTCAGGAGCAGCTGCCAGGGAGGGGCTTCAGGCAGTGGTCAGCTGTTCTTCTACTCTGGCCTTTCCCACCTGAGATCTCCTCTGAGGCTCTTCCCCAAGCCCCTCTCCCCAGTCCTCCAATTTTGTTTTATCCCAGTCTGCCCAACCAACCAAATCTCTAGCCTTGCTCATGGTCAGTGTAGACCCTTGGGCAGCACAGCCAACCAAAGCTATGCTCTAATTGAAAAGTGCCCTTTGGAGGACTTTTCTTCTCTATTAATTGCCACAGCCGTTTCTCAGAGGGCTATATTACTTTTTACTTAAAGAGGTACTAATAAATAAATTTATCAATAATGTAACAAAAATGACTGTTTTCTAAATTTGAAATTAAATATCTTAATTTAAAAATTATGTTTAAATAATTTGAAATTATGTTCAAAATTTCTGTTTTCATATTTTATGACTTTTTTTTCAGTGCTGAAGATCAAACCTAGTGCCTTTGCACATGATAGTTAAATGCTCCATGTCAGAGCCACACTGTGTGTGTGTGTGTGTGTGTGTGTGTGTGTGTGTGTGTTTGTCTTTTTGACACAAGGTCTAGCTATGCAGTTCAGGCTGGCCTTCAACTCACTCTGTAGCCCAGGCTGGCCTCAAACATGCAGCAATACTCCTGTGTCAGCCTTCCAAGCACTGAGATTACAGGCATGCACCACTATGCTCAGCTTTGCCCTATTATTTTAGTTTTTTTTTACAGTGGTTAAAACACATAATATTCAATTTATCACTTCAATCAATTTTAAGTGAATGGCTCAGTAGTGTAAAGCATATTCACATTATTGTGTCACAAGAGCTCCAGTTTTTCTTAGCTTTTATTGTTGAAATTAAAAACAATAACAGTAAAATAAATAAAAGTTTAAAACACAGTAATGGTGCATGTTACATTGTAGAAGGCTTTCTAAGTGCTTTACATATAATGTTATTTAAGTTTCAAAATAACCTAATAAGAGTAGATATTTTTATTGTTTTTCTTGTAGAAATGAGAAAACAGAGAGAAAAGTTAAATATTTCACTCAAATCCACATAGCTACTAACCAGTAGAACCAGAATTCAGACCCAAGTACCTGGTTCTAATATTTTTTTTGCTGTTAGTCTCTTAATAATAGGCATTTGGCTAGCGATTGTGTCTGGTGGAAAGCCAGCTACCTGTAATACAGGTTGGAATGTTTTTCTTCTCAGTATCTATCACTTGTGACCCCTCCTTGATTCCCTTGTGGTAGACCAAATATGGTGAAGCTACTGGCAGGGTAGGGCAGGCTGGGCATGAGCTCAGGATAGCAACTTCCTTTGCCTTTAAAGTCTTCTCAGGGTCTGGCAAGATAGCTCAGCGGTTTAGAGCGCCTCCCAGGGACCGCGGTTCGAAACCCAGCACCACATGCCATGCCAGCCCCACCCCGTAGGGCCGGCTGAGCTCACACCCCACCCCCGCGAAAAAAGAATCCGTGATGTGTAGCGAGACACTGTAATAAATAAAGGAATTTAAAAAAAAAAAAAAAAGTCTTCTCAGGTTCAGCCTAGCTTTACCTGAGGATGAGGAGCTCCCTGACCTAGCTAGCTGGATCCAGTAATCCTTGGTTCAAATGGAGATTTGAGTCATAAGGTCTCTAGGTACTCTGGAAGCTTCCAAGGGGCTATTTATCAAGAGAAGAACTATAGTTTGTGGAGGTGACTAGGCCTTGACCCCCTGCAGGCCATCCTGGGAACTCTTTCTGGGCACTGCCATAGCCCAGTTTGCTGAGCACTATTGAATCTACTGGGTTAAGAAGACCTAGCACTTGAACTGCAGGCAAGGAGTCCTTCCTTGTCCTGTATCTCACTCAGAAGACACTGCCCTTGACCTCAGATTCCAGTGCCCAGTGCAGGATGTGGCTCTGGGCACAGTGCAGGGTGTGGCTCAGTGATAGACTATTTGCCTACTATGTTCGAGACTCTGGGTCTTTTCCCCAGAACTGGAAAAATAAAAATAAAAAAGTAACCACCCTCCCCTACAGCAAAGCTACCCACCTATGCACTGTGCTCCCTGAATCAACCAGAGCCCACTCCGCACCTTTCCTACTTCTTCATGACACAGTGGTCAGAGGGCAGGTATACTTGGCTATGCCCAAGCCAGCCACAAGTTTGGTCTTAGCTGCAAGGAAGCCTGAGGAGTCTCTGGTTTTATGCCTCTTTGGTATCCAATGCTATGGTCTACCTAATACAGAGACCTGTATGTATTGGCTGGCCCTCCAAACAGAAAAAAAAAAAAAAAAAAAAAAAAAAACAGTAAGACAAAACCTCCCACCCTTGGGCTGCTATAAAGATTATATGACCAAGGGTACTACAGCACAGAGTCAAAAAATGACTACCAGATTCAAAACTTGGGCTCAGCTATTCATTGCCTGTTTTACTTTGAGTGTGTTACTTCCTCTTGGTGAGCGATAACATCCTTATTTGTGAATTGAACCTAATGAAAATACCCACTTCATAGAGTTGTTTGTAGAGTTCTTGTAAGGAATAAAACAAAGCATATAAAGAACTTAAGAGAATTACCTGGTGCTTCTCCTAATAAGAATTACCTGGTGCTTCTACCTAATTGGCTTTTATAGTGGTGGGTGTGGGTCATTTCAGTACCTTTAGAACCAAAGACATATTAAGCATTTAATAAATGGGAGCTGTTTGCATTACCCGTACTTGCCTATTTGCGTGGATATTTCCATAGGACTGTATCCTAGAAGTAGAATTCCTCAATCAAACACAATGCACTTGGGTGAATAGTGACCACTGCCTTTATTACTAGGACACCAACCAACATCCTCATCAGTCCTGAATAAGCATGCACTTTCTTCTTAATCTCACCAAAACTGGATCTTAATCTTTTATCTGTCCATCTTTTCATCTATCTTTCAGTGCTAGAGATCAAACCCAGGACCTGGAATATGCTAGCAGTCACTCTACAACTAAGCCATATTATCTGCTTTTTAATTTTTTTAATTTATACCCATCGAATATACATTATTGTATTTTCTAAAAATGTATTTAGTTGTTACAGGGTCTACACAGCTCGGACTCATAGTGATCTTTCTGCTTTCAGCCTCCCCAGTGCTGGGATTATAGGCATGCACCACTATGTCCAGAGTCTGGCCAGCTCAGCCCACCCTTGGGATGGCATGGCATATGGCGCCAGGGATACAATCAAGGTCCCTGCACTTGCCTAAACTTGCCTAAGCAGGAGCTTTAGTCCGTTGAGATATCTCACTGGCCCCCACATTATTGTATTCTTTATTTCAGTGGTTAAATTATGCATTGTGTCATGCTTGATAAAAAAAATTTAAAGTGTGTAACTGATATACAATGGAAAAGATAAAAATTACTCTGTGTAACCCCTCTCCAAAAGTTACCACTGTTAGTTACATTTGTGTAACAAGAGAAGCTTTATCTCTACAAAGTCTTTTCTGTGAACATATAATTAAACGTATCTGTACAACTGAAATAAGTAAATTTAATGAATTAAAGCTATAAGCCAGGCTTAGCAGTGCACACCTGAAATCCCAGCACTCTGGGAGGCTGAACCATGACGATCACAAATTCCAGCCCAGCCTAAGCAGCTCAGCAACTTAGTGAGACCCTATCTCAAAATAAAAAGGGTGGGAATGGAGCTCAATGTGAAGGATTTAGTCCCCAGTGCTATAGAAAGTTTAGTTAATTTTCTATGTTTTTTTCTATTCTTCCCAACCACATTTCTTGAAAATCCTTCCATGTTAACATGGTATATACAGAACTATACATTATGTTTGCTTGATGTTTCAAATTAATCAAATATTTGAATATTTGAATATCATTTGAATATTCAAATTATTGATGTTCCATAATATATTTCATCATTTCTTTTTTTTTTTTTTTTGTACCCGGAATTGAACTCAGGACCTTGTGCTTGCCAGGAAGGCGCTTAAATCACTGAGCTATCTCCCTGGCAACATTTCCTTTTTTTAAATTAGTGTATATTGGCAGTACATGATGTTTGCATTCCTTGTATGGAATCAGTCCATGCACACAACTCATCTTCCTTTCTTTTTCATTCCGTCTTCCCCTTAATTCCCCTCCCTCCATTTCTTTATCCCCTTCCCTTATGAGAAAGACCTATTTCTCTTCTTTCTATTATCAATCTTTCATTTTGCTCTTTATTTATATTGGGTTTCTCATAAAAGAGAAACATGCAATGTTTAAGCCTGTGTGTCCACCATTTCCTTATTGGTTGTACCCAGATCTTCACTATTAGAACAGTGTTGCAGATAATGTTATTCATATGCTTGCACACCTGTCCATTTCCCTAGAATAGACCAAAGGAGTGGCTTTCCCTTTGAAATGTTACTAGGTGTTGCTCTATTGCCTTCTAAAAATGTCCTTTTTCCTTCTCTCTCTCTCTCCTTCTCCTTTTCTTTCTTCCTTTTCTTTAGTAGCAGGGATTGAACCCAGAGTCTCACACATGCTAGACAAGTGCTGTATCACTAAGTTATACCCCCAGTCCAGAGTTCTACCATTTTATACTCTTGCCAATAAAAAATAAATACCCTTTGCCACACACACACTCCTTCTAACCATGAATGTTATCAATAGTTTTGTTTTTGAAAAGTAGGCTTAATTATTGCTTTAACAACCATTTCTCTAATTGGAAATGAGACTAATAATGTTTGTTAGCCATTTATATTCCATTTCCATATGCTTGGAATATTTGTATTGTTGTTACTTTTGAGGGGGTAGTGGAAATCGAACTCAGGACCTCACGCTTGCCAAGCAGGGGGTGTGCCACTAAACTAAACCCCAGGCTCCTGTTTTTACTTTTGTTTGACAGCGGAAACTTATTACTGTCTTACAGTTCCAGAAGCTTGAAGTCTCAAACCAAAGAGGCCACATCTGGGCTATGCTCCCTCAGATGATCCTGGGGAAGCTTTCCTTGCTGCTTCTTAGCTTTGGCGATGTTGGGCCAGCAGAGCTGCCTTCTCTCACCTCTACTTCACGCTCCATGGCTTTCTTCCTTGGGTGTTTGCTTCTTCCAACTGATTTGTTGGAAATCACTGAGCATTAGGAACAGTGATTGTTTTCATGTTTAGGCTTTCTACACTCTGCTTTCTGAACAGCATTTTGATGAATGGAGAGAGGGAACCTGGGACTCCTGCATTCCACAGAACTCACTTTCCATGGGGCACTTTTGGTACCTACATGACCATGGGGAGATCCTAGCAGGAAACAGACTTTTAGCTATGTGTAGTGAAGACCAAACAAATCCAGTATGAGCAGTGAGGCTCTGCTCCCAGCATCTTCATGCTACCATGCACAACTGAGAACAAAGAACCCCTACATCTCTACACACCTGTCTTTCTGGAGAACTGGGAGAAGGATCTCCACCTCCTTCCCAGGGAGCCTCTGGGTGCTAAGGGCAAAAAGCACGGGCCTAGGCTCCTCAGAGAAGGCAAGGATTTGTTTCTGCCTGTCCTAAGCCTTAGTAAAGAAATTATGACTCAAGATATGACTCCAGGGACCAAAGGTCCTCTCAAGTCCAAGTAGAAGAGCATTTATTATTCTTTGGCTATTTTATTTACAGTTTTGTAGCATGTCCAAAATAGAAGCTTTACTAGGGGTTTTGATGGCTTAAATTGGGCTGTTAACAAAGACTGATGTAATTCTTTCTTCCCAAGTGCTGTAACTGACAGGGAAGAAACCCTCTGTAGGAGAGGAGACTACTGCATAAAAGCCATTTTATGGTCCTTGTCTCAGCTCTTCTGGAGCCAGAGTTGGCAAGGGAGGAGGGCTGGAGGGAGAGTGTTGTGATGGAAAACTTTTACCTGGGTCCTTGTAACCAAAGAGGCTGCTACCTCTCCTACACTGTATAGTTGGTTTTAACACTCACTTCATCTTTTCTCCTTGCATATCAGATGTGGAATTAGACAGAACTTCCCTCATTTAGTCAGTTCCTCCCTCAGTTAAACAGAAAATCAATCCTCAGAGGACTTAAGAGATTTATCAAGAGACAACAGCAAGGTCTGAAGCTTCTTTAACTCTTGATTCAAACTGCAAAACAAAACTGCAAGGGACATTGGGGGAAACTAAGCACTGATTTAATGTCTAATAATAGTAAAGGTCATTAATTAGTTTAGGCATAATCATAGTATTGTCTCAAGAAGAATTCTTGTAGAGAAAATAATAATATTAATTCAGGAAACAATGTCTATGGTTGGCTTTAAAAAAATGTAAAGTGTAAAGAGGCTAAGAGGGATAAAGACAAGCTAGAACAAGATGGGTTATAAAGGTAGATGATATCACTGAGGGGCTCATTATACCATTCTCTCTGCTTTTGTATATTTTGGAATTTTCACCCCACCCCACCCAAAAAAAGATGGAGGTCAAATAGGAAAATAGCACTTGCTTTTCTCTGTTCTGTGTGTGTGTGTGTGTGTCTGTCTGTCTGTCTGTCTGTCTCTGTCTCTGTCTCTCTCTCTCTCTCTGAACTGAACCCACAGCTCAGTCCCTCAGATTTCTGGGATTTAATTGCATTTTAAATACTTTTTTCAGGATAGGTTCTCCTATGTCCTGAGTCTTCGCTGACCTTGAAAGGCTAGAGCCAAAATGTTGGCTGGCCTTGTGGCTCTTCTATTTCTCCAACTTTGATCTGTGAACTTAGGTTGTTAACCATCCAGAAGAAAAGCTGATTAGTATCCTGGAGCATATGCCATTCACTTTGCCTTATCAGACTCAATTGATTTTAGTTGTTGTTGTACGTTTCCTTTTGTATTTCTGCTTTTCGCTTCATATACTAGGGAGACTATACAATACTTACACACGTGTGTCTGGTTTATTTCACTTATGAGTATATGTTCAAGTGGCATCCACTTCAGTATAAATGCTTCAAACTTATCATTCTTAATAGCTGAGTAATACTCCATTATATAGAAATACCACATCTTTTTCAACCATTCCTCATGTGATGGACATCTTGGTTGTTTCCAAGATTT
This sequence comes from Ctenomys sociabilis, assembly GCA_004027165.1. Taxonomy (NCBI): domain Eukaryota; kingdom Metazoa; phylum Chordata; class Mammalia; order Rodentia; family Ctenomyidae; genus Ctenomys; species Ctenomys sociabilis. Next base: position 11,714 of record PVKA01052587.1, read on the forward strand.
TGCTATCACACATTGTGCTG
>PVKA01052588.1:0-11634 GCA_004027165.1 Ctenomys sociabilis
CTGGGGAGGTGTTGGTGAGTGGGTCCTGAGGTTTCAGGCCAGTCACTGGCTTGGAGAGGTTGGGGGCAGGGATCCGCGTAGCGCGCGTGTGAAGAAGCCAATGGCTCTCCCTCAGACTCACCACACTCTCATTGATCTGGGAAGCCTGGTGAGTCGTACAAATTCCCACTCACTAGGAGAGCTTAGCGCGGGATCCAGGAGGCCGCTGGAGTCAGCCGCTGTCCTCAGGCCGGTCTCTGGTTGGGCGGCGTGGGCGGGATCGAGTAGAATGCTGGCGTGCGTCTCGCTGTCTCGGGAGGTCTCTGGGGCTGGGCAGGCCCAGGCAGGTTGGAGGAGGATGGCGGAGTCGGCTGCGCTCTATTTTTGTCTTAGTGGTTATTCATTGTACAAGATGCAGACATGAAGATCAACAAAGGAAAAGATCTTTCTGTTCACTAAGATCTACCTTATATGTACATTGTTTATAAGTACAACCCAGCAGTTTGATACATATTCTGTGAAAGCATTCTCCTATTTCTTACACCTTAGAATATCAACTTTTTGCAGCACTGGGGATTTAGGAAATAATCCAGAGTGCACTACTACTGAGATAAATTCCTATTCCTTTTTATGATTTTTTAAATATTTCTGTCTGAGTGGTTATTCATTGTACAAGATGCAGACATGATATCCTGTCCACAAACATTATGAGAACAAATTTTTATTCATTGAACTAAGAGAATATAGCTGTATAACTATCCTACCTATTCTGAATATCCCTTTATATCGTTTGTTTTGTCAGAGAACGGTATTAAATTATCATTTAAATATTGTAGGTACATGAATTTAGCAAAATATTCCAACATAGTCTAGTGGTCCATAATAGCCGTAGATTTTCTATAGGACTGGCAATATATGATTCTCATGCAAAATAATTACATTTATCTTGGGAAATTTGTATGTGTACATATTGTAACTTACTCATTTTTGCTTTCTCCTTCCATTCCCATCCTTCGGTCTATCCCAACATCAGAATCCTTTTCCATTTCCCTAAAGCCTGCCACTCTGTTTCTGTTTAAATATAAATAAAATGAATAATAAATAAATAAATACTGTAAAAAATTCTGCATAAAATATATACAAAAGTAATAAAACATCAATTTGTGGAAATATCTGTCCTATAAATTCTTTTTTCACAATTTTATTTTATTGAACAACAAATAGCAATGAGATAGTTTCAAATCAAATTAGTAGGACGGATTCAATAATATATTACATATTGTTTTCATAGTGCTTTTTTGTTGTATAAGGGGCATACATGATATTCTATTTACAAACACTATTAGAGCAGATGCCTCTAATAAATGAAATAAGATAATGTAGCTATATATCTATCTTTTTTTTAAGTTCAATTGTTATACACTTTCAATAATTAATACTTTTTACATGTTATTGTCCTAGTGGTTATCCATAGTAGAAGAAGCAGAGAGATTATCCTGGCCAAACACTATTAGTACAAATCTTTTTTCCCGTAGAATTATGCAAAAGTACTGCATATTTATTCTAACTGTACTGTTCATACAAACACAGAATTGTTCTTCCTTTGTATCCCCTTTTTTTGGATTAGTCCTGTCACAGATGGGAATTCTATTATCATACAAATATTATAGGTGCTTGAATTCAGCAAAATAATCCAACACAGTCCAACAGTCCACAAACATAGTAGATTATCCAAAGAAGAACCATTTACAGCTCAGCATATTATTGTGGCTTTACTTTATATCCCTCGCTATACTTTTCTGCTGGATGGCCAAGACCAAGATAAAGCAAGATGTACATAACAAAAAAATGTAACTTTTGTATCTGATGAGGTCAGACAAGTCCCATCAGGGTTTATTCTGTAACTCTGTACCTCACTTTGTAGATCCTTTGTCAGTGTCAGCCATGTGGAGGAGTCATGGCCATTGCTTGACCAGTTTGCTCTCTGTGAAAGCCTGACAGAAAGTTTTCTCTATATGACTTTCCTCTGGCACACTATAGACCATAAATCACATTCCTCTGTAGCTCCATAATCTCCTTGATCAGAAAATTTGGGGCACAACTGATTCCCATGATGTTACAGTACAGGTTCTCCTATGTCCTGAGTCTTCAGTGACCTTGAAATGACAGGGCCAAAATGTTGGGTGACCTTGCAGGCCTTCCTTTTCTCCAATTTTTGATCTGAAAACATAGGTTTTTAACCAACCAGTAGAGAAGCTGATTATTACCCTGCAACATATGCAGTTCAGTTTACTCTAACTATCTGACTAACATCTTTATAGTTGTTATACCTTTTTGTTTGTATTTCTTCTTTTGATTTTTTATACTAGGGAGACTATACGATATTTGCACATGTGTATCTAGTTTATTTCACTTATGAGTATATGTTCAAGTGGAATCCACTTCAATGTAATCGCTTCATGTTTGTCATTTTTTATAGCTGAGTAATGCCCCATTGTACTGAAATACCACATCTTTTTCAACCATTCCTCATGTGACGGGCATCTTTGTTGTTTCCAAGATTTTGCCTCTGCATCATCTAATCTATTCCATTTATCCTCAGGTCTATTTCATTGCCAATACCATGTTGATTTTATCACAATCACTTTGTCTTATAATTTCAAGTCATGAATTGTGATGCCTCCTGCCTGTGTTTGTTGGCCAAGATTTCCTTTGATATTCTTGGTCTTCTCTGGTTCCAAATAAATTGTAGGAATGATTGATCTAGGTCTGGTAGGTATTTTGTTGGTAGTTTAATAGACATTACATTGAATCTGTACAACAATTTTGGGAGTGTAGCCATCTTCATGATGTTGGTTCTTCCTATTCAGGAGCACGGTATATCTTTCCATTTTCTGAAATCCTCTACTATCTCTTTTTTCAGAGTACTATAATTTTCTTTTAAACAGCCTTTATCTTATTTAGTTAGATGAATTCCAAGGCATTTCACTTTCCATGGTGCTATTATAAAAGGTGCTATTGTTTCTATAGTTTCCTTCTCAGTGTGTTTGTTATCTGTGTAGAGGAATGCTACTGACTTGAGTATTGACTTTGAATCCTACTATACTACTGAATTTGTGTATCAATTCTAGTAGCTTCGTGGTGGAGGTTTTTGGGTCTTCCAAGTGAAGTAACATGTCATCTGCAAATAGTGATAATTTAACTTCTTTACCTACTCTTAATCCTTTTATTTCTCCCTCTTCTTTAATGGCTGTAGCTAATGATTCCAACATTATATTTAATAGGTGGGGTGATAGCGGACATCCTTGTCTTCTACCAGATCTAACAGTAAAAGATTTCAGTTGTTCCCCACTTAGAATTACATTAGCCATTGGGCTGTCATAGATGTGTTTTATCAGATTAAAGTAGAGGCCTCCTATTCCAATTTTCTGTAGGACTTTGAAAACGAATGAGTGTTGGAGTTTTTCAAAAGCTTTTTCTGCATCAATTGAGATGATCATGTATTTTTTAGAATTCACTCTATTGATATAATGTACTACATTTGTAGATTTTTAAAAACTGAGCCACCCTTGCATCCCTGGGATGAATCCAGGGATTGATTGATGATTTGCTGTATTCTGTTTGCTAAGATTTTTTTTTTTTTTCTTTTTGAGACAGGGTCTCACTATGCAGTTCAGGCTGGCCTTAAGCTCACTTTGTAGCTCAGGCTGGTCTCGAACTCATAACAATACTGCTACCTCAGCCTCCCGAGTGCTGGGATTACAGGTCTGCACCACCACGCCTGACTTCTGTTTGCTAAGATTTTATTGAGGATTTTTGCATCTATGTTCATGAGTGAGACTGGCCTGTAGTTCTCTTTTTTCAATGTGCCTTTTCCTGGTTTTGGTTTCAGTATAATACTTCTCTTCAGGAAGGATTTTGGCAGAACTGTTTCATTTGCAATTTCATTGAAGTGTCTGAGGAGTGCAGGGATTATATCTTCTGTAAATTTCTTGTAGAATTCAACTGTAAATCTATCAGGACCTGGATTTTTCTTTGTCAGCAGGCTTTTTATTATATTTCGTATTTTGTTGGCTGTTATTGGACTTTGAGAGGTGTTATATCTTCTTGATTCAGTTTTGGTAATTTGTACCTTTTAAGAAATCTGTCCATTTCTTCTGTGTCTGGGCATGAAGTATTATTTTCCATCCTTTGACTTTAAGCCTATTAAATGTATTTTTGAGTTAAGTGTGTTTCATATATGCAGGATATTGTTGGATTATGTTTTCAAATCCACTGTGGCAGTCTGTTTCTCTTAATTAGTGAATTGAATCCATTTACATTCAGGTTATGATTGATATGTGTTGAATTTTAATTGACATATTATATGTCTCATGTTTTCAGTTAGGTTGAAATTATTTGCTGCTGTGTATACTTCAATTACTTGAATTTTGGATTGTTTCATCACATTATGGATGTCTCCTGCTATTACTTCTGCCTGTATAGTTTTTTTTTAAAATCATTTTTATTGACTACTTTCTCATTGATGCCTATTTGTCTCATGACATCTATTAGTCCTCACGATGCCTTTTGTTAATCTTGGTATTATCTTGCAAGTGACAGATTATTTTTTCCTGCATCCTAGTTGTTTTAAAGAGATCTTTTATTACCTTTTCACTAGGTTCACCAGCATCTTCAAGATCTGAATCTTTGTCTTCACTTTCATGCAAACGTTTTTTTTAGACTTCTGATTGAAATTTTAAGTTCTTCTGTATCTGTTTGACTCTACTTCTTGCTATGTAATTCTTCCTGATTTTCTCATTTAAGGAATCTGTCATATTTCTGATCTTCTCTATTTTTTTTTATCAGTGTCTTCTTTAGAGGCAGCTATTCTTTTACTGCAGAGATTTTTCACATTGGATTTTCTCCATATATTTCCATATTTGATTCTTCAGATGCTATGATTTTAAATATTACTTTTTTATTTCAGAAATTATTTCTACTGTGAGTTCCTCTTTACCTTTCTGCTATTGTTCCTTTGCTTGCAACACTGTTAATTCATAATTTTATGCTTAACTAGTGTTCTCTGCTCTTGCTCTGTGTGGGTATTGGTTTTCCCCCATATGTTTCTGGATTGAATTCATTACTTCAGATGCTATGTATTCAAAAATTTCTTTTTTTATTTCAGGTGTTAATTCTGGTCTGAGTTCCTCTATAACCTTTCTGCCGTTGTTTCTTTGCTTCTGCCTGTGTTAATTCATTCATTTCAGCTGAGCTAGTGTCCTCTGCACTTACTGTTGGTGGGCTCAATGCCTTAGATTGCACTTTGCTTTGTCTTTGTCATTTTGTACAGTACTGACCTCAGACTTTTATTATACAGCTTTGGTGCAGTTACAACCTTAGGGTTGCCAATCTATTAAGTTTGATATTATCCAGATATGTCTGGCCTTTTTCTAGCGATTGTGTTCAGCTTCTTTTGGCTTCAGCCCTCCTGGCACAACTGTGAGCCTGTGGTTCTCCTCTGTTGTGCCTCTGGCCCAGGGAGCACCGGGGATGCTGAAGCTCTGCCACATACTCACAAGGCCGGGCTAGGGTGGATCAGTGGCCGGAAGAGTTACAAAAGATCTCACTCACTAGGCAGGCTTGGGGTAATGGGCTTGGAGGTGTTGCGGGCGGGGGGGGGGGCGGGCTGGAGTGGATCAGCCAAGAAAGTCTCAGAAAGTCTCGCTGGCTCAGAGGTCTTGAGGGCAGTGCTGTCCTGTATATTCTATGTAAAATAATCAAGATATTAAGTAAACAGAAGTATCCATTCATCAATGAATGAAGAAATTTTGACGTATAGATATAGTCTTCAAAATTTGGGAGTCAGTAGAAATGATAAAATTATTAATTTTAAAATGTCTTGTTATTTTATAGTTTTTGGGATCAAAAGAAATCAGAAAATATCAGGAATTTCATTCTTTAGGTGAAGTATTATCTAGCCCTTTTATGTAAAATAATTTAATTTTTTCTATAATACACACAAGTGGCCAGCAACTGTGTAATTGATCAATTTAAAATTTCACATAGATATACATAAAGAATTATATCACAGAGGCTGGGAAGTTGGCTCAGTGGAATAAGTGCTTTCCTGGCAAGCGCGAGGGCACGAGTTCAAACCCTGGTTCCGCCAAAAAAATTGTATCACGGGGCATTTCAAAATATTAGAAATTTTTTTAAATATTTAGAATGTTAAATATTGGAATGCTATTTTAAAACAAATTCTACATCTATGTAACTTTAGTGACATACTTCTTCTGAGCAAAGATATCATATGCAAACCATCTAAATACACCCTTTGAAAATTTGTTAATTTATTGAGATCCATTTAATGAAATAAAATAAAAAATTACTGTTTCAAAATCTTGTGGCTTTCCAAGAATACGTGCTTAGAGTATCTAGCCCGCACTGCATTCCTGGAGGTCCCACTGGGAAATATCAATGAGGATCATTCCCAGACTATTATAGTCATTCTTCTCTCCTTGCTGGGACAAATACCTGGCATCCAAACTGAAAAAGAAAGGTTTACTTAACTTACAGTTATTGTAGGTTTCAGTCCATACTCAGCTGGCTGCAAGGCAGAATATTGCATATCAGAGAGCAAACTTTCCAGGTGGCATTAAAAAGCAAGATAGCAAAGGGAGTGGCCTCAGCTCAGGTAGCTAGCTAGCCTATCTCCCCTCCTTACATTATAATGCAAATTACCTACCACAGGGCAGGTGCAGCATCCACATCCACAATAATCAATCACAAACTCCAGAAGGTGCCCATGATGCATGCAGCTGTCAGGAAACAACTGGACACATAATACATGGCTAAAAATGTTTTTTAGGATGACTTTCTTATCATATATTCCTCTCCATCTTCCACCAACATGACACCATTAGCCATCTTCATTGAAAACTGGAGAAGTGTCTGAATCATATTATATCGCAATTTGAATTATTATTATTAGGTTTTATATTATTCTACTGTGGAAGGATGTGAAGCATCCTTATCGGAGTCTACCTGTGCTCCTCCAACAAAGTACCACACCTTGGTGACTTTAATTACAGAAATCTACTTTGCATAATTTCTGGACATGTGCATGTCCAGGATAAGTGATGAGCTGATTCTTTTGTGAGACCTGCTTTCAGCTGGCACAGTGAAGTAGGTGCGGCATTATCTGAAAGGAAGGAAGCTGGTTTCTCACATGGTGAACAGCAGAAAGGCAAGTGAAGCAAATGTCGAGTAAGGTTTCTCTTACAAGGTGCTCTTATAATTGTGTTCTTGAAGAGCAGAGGTATTAAGGACTAATTGCCTCTCAAATGCTCCATCTCTAAGCATTAGTATATCGTATATCAGGCATGAAATTTTAGCTCTTGAATTTAGGGAGAGTACATTCAAACAATACTGATTCTCAATTTATTATTTACCTTATAATGATCATATATATATATATATATATATATATATATATATATATATATATATATAATATATTGCTAATTTTGTTCTATTCTTATGTAAGTCTCATCTAAATTTTCTCTTTTAGTTATATGGAATAGAATTCAATAGTTTTTTTTTTTTGTTGTTGTTGTTGTTGTTGTTTTTTGAGACAGAATCTTGCTATGCAGTTTGGACCAAACTTGTTCTCATTTTCGGCTCCGAGGCGGGCACAGCACATTGGGCCAGGGCTGGAACTTGGAATCTTGAGCTTACCAGGCAAGTACTTATGGCACTGGGTTATCTGCCCAGCACCCAAAATTTTTGTTAATATATTGCATTTAAGTGGAACTTTTATTCAACACCTATTTAAGTTATAAGGTTTAGAGAATTTCAGACTATGTTTTCATACATTTAATGTAAATACATTTCAGTTTATTTACTCTGGAAAATTTACTCAGTAATTGACATAAAAGAAATATTATATAAGAGTCAGCCAATAAATAACAAGGAATTTTGTTCAAAAACATTTGATCCTTCTAGCAAAATCTAAGTTTGGCATGTGAAGCTAAAGTTATACAAACTTGCTTTGATAAGCCATGTCCATATTCAGATATATCAGTGAATGATGTCTGTCTGCGTTAAAATCAGAAAATTTGGAAGAAGTCCTTCAGTGAAAAGATATGGAGCCTCAATTATGTGGCTTTTAACTTCATTTCAAGAGAATTCAGGGCCAAATATACAATGAAAATGCTGATTAAATTCCACTGACAATTAATAAACCATTACTATATTTTACAGTTTTAAGTGCACTATTTGGTAAAGGCCGCTCTATGTTTCACTTTAATAAGATATTGTACAACTTTGGCATGCATCGATAGAATCAAGATCCTGCCTCATCAACCTGGTGTGACAAAAAAAATATATGCTGTTTTGAAGAACAGTCATATTTATTACACAACCTATTTCTGTAATTCAAAAGTTATTGAATTTTACTAGACTAGAATCTATAAAACATGTCTTTGAATATCTCAATATGTCATACTAAAATCAATGTAGCCTTATGTTTTAAAAAATGAGCATCATTTTATGTAGGTTACTTTTCAGTATTACCACTCTAAAATTGTTTGGTTTTGATAAGTTTTAAAATATAAGCTTATACTTACCTACATGAATTTATTTAAGTTTCAAAAATGGACACACTCCCATCAATATACACATTTCGGAGAAGTTTTCAAGCAAAGAAAGTTTCCAAGTTAGTAGCCTTGGGGTGGCTACAATGAGCACGGAATCTAATCTGTAGATAAAAGCAAAATTTTGAGTTTTCTACTTGTGATATTCCTGATAATTCTTTTTCAATTTGCTCCTTATTAGTTTCCTCCTGTATTAGCTTCTTGTTACTGTGACAAAGTACCTGAGAAAAACAACTTCAGGGAGAAACTATTTATTTTGCTTTATGGTTTCTCAGACTAACATCTGGGGTCCGTTGCCTCCCTTCTTTATGGCCCATTGGGAAGGGGGAGCATCTGGTGAAGAGAACTGAGCAGGAAAGGTGTGCAGTGGCTAACCTCTTGCATGCGGAGTCACTCCCCGAGTTTCCGTAACTTCCACAGCCCATATACTTTGTACCTCTTCATGGATCAGTCCACTGCTGCATCAAAGCCCTGGGACCCAAACCCCTGCAGCAGCACCTGTGAACCTTATTGCTCTGGGGACCAAATATGAACAGTTTAGCTTTTGGGACGATTCCATACCAACTGTAACACTCTCCCCAGATGACTGTCTTTTGTAACAAAAAACTTACAAGGACTCAGGACATTGGAAATCAGATTGTTGCCCATATGATTTCATAACTTGATATTTTTGTAACCTAGTCACATGTGTTTCTATAATATGTAAAATAAACAAATATTTTTAAAACCCTTTTTTATGGCACCGATTATCAAGAAAATGTGCACACTTTTCTAAGTATGCAATTAAATGTACCTATTTGATATATTTAGTGCATCATATCTTATATCAATATCTGTCTGTCTGCATTTGTGTCGTCACATACATGCACACACAACACATTAGTGTGTTCGGGTTGCTATAACAAAATCTTATAGATTGAATAGCTTTCAAGTAACAATAATTAATTTCATATAGTTTTTGTACCTGGGAAGCAAAATATCAAAGCATTTGCATATTCAGTGAATGGTGAAAGCATCTTCCTGGTTTGTTAACAGATCTTTTATCTTCATGTCCTCAATTGGTGGGAGCAAGCAACTCTTTTTCGCAAGGGCACTGCTTCCATATGAGGGATTACCTTCATGGCAAGTAAGCGCTCTTCATGCTCCCCCCATTTCATGTGTTAATCCTCAGTGGGATGATACTGAGAGAAGAAGCTTTCAACTATGACTGTATCATGAGAGTCATGGAGACCTCGTGAGTAGGGTAAGTACCCTTGCACAGGAAATCCTAGCGAGTTCTCCCCCTCTTCTAACTTGAGAGAATATAGCAAGAAGGGCCCTATCTATAGAACAGGAGACAGGTCCTCCCAAGATAGTAACGAATCTGGTTACCTAACTTTGGACTTTCCAGGCAGCAAAAGGTGAGAAAATATTTCCATTGCTTGTTATAACTAGTTGTAGTATTTTTATAGTAGCTTAAGATAAAATGACATTAGTGATTATATTTAAATTTGTAAATCTGGAAGGGACACAGACATTGAAATAGTTATCCCATTTATTTATATAATATATATAATATAATATATAATTGAATATTAACCATATATATAATTCAGTATTAGCGATAGGTTCATTGACTTTCCATAGTTATTAACTGCATATATATATATGCATATATATAGTTAATATATAAAACATATAATTCAGTTATATATATGTGTGTATATATATGTATATGTATATGTATATACATATAGCCATATATATATATATATGTATTGGCTATATATTCATTGATCTTTTATTGATTAATAAATAATGCTTACAACCCAAACTCAGCATCTTACAGGCTGGCCAGAGAGCTCAGCTGACTAAAGCACCTGTTTAGGCAGTACGCAGCGACCACTGGCATGCCATGCTGGTCCCACCACTGCGATGCTCCAAAACAGTGATTGAGACTGGGCGTGGTGGCAAAAGCCTGTCTGTCACCCCAGCTCTTGGGAGGCTGAACATAGGAGGATCACTATGTGTCTGATCTGTGTAGTGAGACTTTGTAGACAAGTACTAAATAAAAAAAAAAAACAAGAACACAAACAAAAAACAAAATCAGCATCTTAAAATATCATGCATTTATTATCTCATAGTAGACAGGGAGCCCAAGACTGTCCTTGTCAGTGTTCAGGTCAGGGTCTGACAAGGTTACCGCTGAAATATCACTTGGGGGTATATCATTATTTTTAGATTTGTGTAAAAAAGAATCTACTTCCATCCTCAAAGTCTTTGCAGTTTATTTATATGTGCCTATGTGACAAAGACATTCTGCTTTTACAGACTTTTAGTTGGAGGCCGCCCTAAAGTCCCACAGTCTTCTTCTCTGTGTTCCTCATTTCTTATGCCAATAACTTCTGTGACATTGCTGTTACTTCATTTATTTAGTAAAGAATCTATTTCACTACACTTTGTTGAGGTGACACATAGCATAATGACAACAAAATGGTGATAACCACTTTCTTTGTCCGATAATATAACCAAATGGGCTGGGGTGATAGCTCAATGGTCTAGGTAACTGCCTGGCAAGTGCAAGGACCAGGTTCAGTCCTCAGTGCTGCATGACATGCAGACTCTGTGCTGAGCCAGGCACCCTCAAAGCCAGGTAATGCCTGTAATCCCAGGGCTGGGGAGACTGAGACAATGGGCTCACTGTAAGTCATGGTGAGGAGCAAGACCCTGTAGCAAAGAAATAAATACATAAATAAAATAACCAAACTGAGTAAAATAAATAAAAGATTGAAAAAGTAATATAACAAAACTGAGAGACTTGTTAGAAATACATGACAAGGATTTCTCATACTAATGAGATGAAATTCCAAAAAAGTTCAGATGCCAAGACAGAGCATGTCAAACATCAACTTAGTGTCCTTCCATCATAAAATATGTGCTAATCAGTTTTCTGTTGCTATAACTGAAATCAAAGATAAGCAATTCAAGAAGTGTAAAGTTTCATTTTAGCCTACAGTTTTTAAGGTCTTAGTTCTGCAAA
>PVKA01052589.1:0-11630 GCA_004027165.1 Ctenomys sociabilis
AAAAAAAAAAAAAAAAAAAGGAAAATTTTCTCTCCTGTTTCAAACACTACATTACATAATTTTACCTGCCCAAACAACCATTTATAAATAATTAGGTCAGTAAACTTCTAACAGCCATAAAAAGATAAATTTCTTATTAAAATGCAAGAATTTAAAAATAGTATCTAAACAAAAGACAAAAACAAAGTGGAATGAAAGCCTAGATATCACATCTAAAATCAGGGCTTTTTGTTTAGGCCTTCATATTCTCCTCTCCGTCTGCCATATCCTGTTGGAGTTCCAGGCCCCATTCCTCCAGGACCCTGGCCACCCACAGGCCTGCACCTGCCTGCCCAAAGTGCTCAGTACACGTTACTTCCCATCATGGAACTACTCATGGCTGCTGGTGGAACTCCAGGATTAGCTTCATAGCCAATGCCACAAGAGGTGGAAATTTCTGGCCTGCTGGACCACAGGGACCTCCCAGGTTCACTGCTCCTCCACCACCCATTCTCATGTCTCTTTCTCTTGAATCCATGTTGCCCATTCGACTGTAACTTGCCTCTCTTTGGTGTCTGATCTGTTCTTCCATCTCACATTGGCGAATCATCATCTCTTCCTCCCTTTTATGCCATTCTCCCTCTTGCCTCAGTTGCATTTCTTTATTATGCATTTCATGATTATGAAGTTCTTCCACACATCTTAATCCTTCCTGGCATCTCATCAGATCTTGGTGCAAAAGGTTTACCTGATGCTCATGATAGGCATCTTCCATTTGCCTTTCCAACTTTTCTTTTGTATCCTTCATGTTTTTTTTCAACTTGTTCCCTTTGTTGCTCCTCCATTTCACCCAAAGATTTCCATCATTAAGAATATTCATACTCAAATGTGTCGTGCTGAGCAAAACGAGGTGGTGTTTCCCTCACCTTTTGATACACTGGATTCTTCTGGGCAAGTTTTCAGGAAGACCATCTTCAGCATCCAGTTGTTCAAGTGGTTCCATGATGACTAGCCAAGGCGTTGTTGTGAGTAGGAAAACACCTTCGCTGCATCTTTCAAATGCTTTTCTTGCTGCTGGTTTAGAAGCAAATTCAACTATGCCTTTCCCTGTAGATCTTCCTCAGTCATCCACAATTACATCCTTTTCTATAGGACCAAATTGGCTAAAGGCTTCTCCCAATAGTTCATTGGAAATATAAAAGATTACAGAAGGGCAGCAGCACATGTGGCAAAACAAACTCGAAACTGTCTGCCCCTCATGGGTATATCATCAAGTTCAGCTTTGGCAACTTCAGCCCAGGCTCTAGATTCAAGCTTAATAAATCCAAATCCTTTGCCTTTATTAATAAAAACCTCTCCTGGTTCTCCATATTTAGCAAACAGTCTTTTGAATTCATCCTCTGTGATATCTGCAGGCAGATTCCCAGACAACTGGCAATGCTGAGATTAAGCTTTCTCCCGGCCTCCTCAATAGAGATAAATTGGCTTTAAATTCCTCCAAGTTGGAGATCTGTGGCTGCTGGGCCTACTGGGTAGGGGTCCCTGGTGGTAAAAGTTGTAGAGTTCTCCAAAACAATTATGGCACTGGGACAACTGCTACTATTGGATGCTGTTGCCAATCTCTGCTGAATTTTGCTGCTAGGCTCTTGAACTCCTTCGATATAGCAACACTGAGTATTTGTAAGCATTTATTTTCTCCCAAATATTGAGTACTGAACTCTAGGCAATGACCTATTCTATCCACATTACTTGGGATAGATTAACAGAATCTTTCAAAACCACATAACTCATGAACTCAGAAGTATTACAGAACCCCAAACAAGGCTTTGTTTCTTTCAGCCTGTAGTACAACATGGAGGAATGGTAATGTCCTGGAAGAAGGAACCCTCCTAAGGCCTGTAATGGTGATGTCCCATGCCTGTAATGCCAGCACTCAGGAGGCAGAGGCAAGAGGATCATTGCAAGTTCAAGGCCAGCCTGGACTAAGTAGGAAGAAGAGGAGGAGGAGGAGGCAGAGGAGAAGGAAGAGGAGAAAACCTCCTAAATCAGAGAAGTGTTAGAGGAATGCTTTTTATGTAACACCAGTGTAAAAGAAATTCCTCCCTGCCAGTATAGTTAAGTTTTTTAGCTACTCAGATAATAGTTCCTATTTCAATTCTGGTTTCTCCTGTCTCTTAGAAATGGCTAGTAGAGCTGGGAAGATAGCTCAGGGGTCTAAGCATCTGCCTGGCAAGCTCAGGGGCCCACATTCAAGCCCTGGCACTGCATGCTCCACTGTCCTTCCCTCGGCGCAATGAGCAGACCACCAAAACCAGGAATGGTGGCACACACCTGTAATCCCAGTGCTAGGGAGGCTAAAACAGGAAGACCACTATGAGTCCAACCTGTGTAGTAAGATCCTAACCAAATACATAAAATTAAGAATTAAAGAAGCACCAGCTAGTCACTGTGGTGCATGGCTGGTCTTTATGTGCACATTGTATAAATCAATACTCAGTTGATAAGCAACTCTGCCTCTGAACTTCCTGCCTCCTTATTCCATATAAGTCAAGAATTCATCCTCTGTGATGTCTGCAGGCAGATTCCCAGACAACTGGCAATGCTGCGTTTAAGCTTTCTCCCGGCCTCCAAGGATCAGGGCATGGTATTTTGGTAATAATCCTGATCAGCGCCTGTGGACACAAATACACCTGCCCCCAAATTCTGGGGTGCCATTTCCACTTCTGTTTATTCCATCTGGTGCATAAGCCACGAAGACCAACTGTGCTGACCTCTTTGATCAGTGGCCATGGCCCTCATAGATGGAGCAAGGGCCTCTCCAGCTCCTGACAGGAAAGAGCACCCTCAAGATTTCTCAAGTGGTCTGGAGGAAGGTTCCTGGCTCCTCACTCAAGCAGCTCACATCAGACTCCAAAGGGAGAAGGGTACAATCTGTCTCTCTGCCTGCCTGTTTGATTCCAGTAAGATCCCTGGGGGCACTCCAGTTAGTCTGTTAGGCCTGTGCAGCCGGAACAAAAGCAATTGATCTTGTTGGTCAGGACCATCCTTGAGGCCAGGCGGTTGGAATGTTTTAACATCTGAGTGTCTGCTGAATGAATATGTGACTGGAGTGGACAGCATAAGAAATAGGCTACTTTGTACACCAAGATTGGGAAGCACTGGTGATGGTGGCCAATTGGACCCTTGCCTGCAGCTCCAGGCAGTCAACATATAGCATAATGAAGCCCTCACACCCTCCTTTGCTAAGTCATTCCTAAGTTCCCACAAGGGGCATGACCAGGTGGCATCCGAATGGCCTCTGAAGGACACTCAATCCTTGTCTGTCTTGACATCATTGAAGGGTGCACAACACACATTAGGAAGTCAGAGACAAGAACTAGTTAGTGAAAACCCATAGTGCCTGACTGCCAGAAAAAAACAGCTTTTTTGAGATTATAGAGTTAAAAATGAAACAAAACCACTCCCTATGTCTCAAAGCATGAAAAAAAAGGAAAAAGGAGGCCCATTCCTCCTGAGAATGCCACCTTGGCACATTTGCTGGCCCCACAGCTGCTGCCAACAGTCTGATATTTTCACTCCCAAGTCATCTACTACCAGCCAACTGAACTAGTCCTAGCTAGCTATTGCCTGCATTTGGCCCCGGAGGGCCCCCCACAACTTTCTGCTTCATAGATATGCCTATCCTGGTCAAATGGCATCATTAAACACCCAGTGGAGATGACTGTCAGTAATTCCCTGTGGGTTCCAATTTTGTCTGAGGAAATATTGGGTTTTTTAATCACAAAAAATGGATTGCCCTGGCCTTTTCCAAAGGTTTCCCGACTTAGAAACCTAAAATCAGTCAAGCTATTCTCAAAGATATCAAAAAAGAGGGCACAAAGCCCATCAATCCTTTTAACCCAGAAACCAGATAAAAGAAAAGTATTTGATTTCCGTAAGAAAAATCCAGTCTGGGGCCAGTGAAATAGCTCAGGAGATGAAAGCTCCTGAACAATGCAGGGACAGGGTTCCATTCCTGGCATGCCATGCAGGCCCCGCCCCCAGGGCATGCTGAGACAGTGATTGAGACTGGGCATGGTGGTACACAACTGTAATCCCGGCACTTGAGAGGCTAAAAACAGGAGGATCACTATGAGTCTGATCTGTGTTGTGAAACCCTGTACTAAATGCATTAAAGAGAAGAAAATCCAGTCTGATAGACAACCATATGCTCTAGCTGTGATTTATAAGGACTTTGGAAAATAAGATAAATAAATAAAAACATAGGCATCTTCAAAAGCTTCAAGTTGGATCAGATGACAAACTTTCATTAGTTTGATGGGCTCAGAGTAGCCAAACCAGGCTCCCTTCAGCTGGGCCACCAGAAGATCATGGTGCTATCACTAGGGCCACTGGGACTCTTGTCTCTTTCCCATTCTGCCAGGAATAAATGAATTCTTGCATGAACCAGTCCCCATGCCACTTCTGGGGTGAGACCTTCACTTCAAGTTATAGTCAACCATCTTTGCACCAAACCAGTCATCTCATTTAATCCTGCATTTCCGAAGTTGACCAATCCCCAAGAGGAAGATGATGCCTAAATCAGGATGAAATGGATAACTGAAACCATAAAGTTCTCAAAACTCTCCTCCAAAAAGTATAAACTAAAGACTCACCTCCAGACCTGGCTACCAACTGTACTGCCTTACCATGACCCCTGTTGCTTTTAGATGTCATGGGAAGCACAAACGCATCCAGCTACACCTCAGTCTGATAGATTGTTAGTCACTTTGGGCAAGACCTCTGTCTCATCAACAATTACCTTGCATTCTATGGTTCTCAACTCATTCATACACCCCTTAGGACTTTTACTCAATTTCCCACGATAGTGGGAACTCTCCCACTGTTTTCAGGGAAGCCCTGGTAACAGACTTGGCTCTGTGACAACCACTTCTCTGTCCCTTCCAGCTCAGTCACAGTCCTGGGGAAAGAAAAATCAAGGTTTCAAAACTGAAAAATGTTTATGGACTGTCAAGCTGCTGAAATATACCACCCCTGCCTGTAAAGACAGTTCAAGATCTCCAACCTGGCACTGCTGCCACCATTGCCCTCTGTATATCTTACCTCAGTCTTCTACCACCCACAATGTGCTCGTACAGCTGCCTAAACCCAAAGAATACTTTCTTCTGCATTCAGTTGGCTCCTGTCAGCCAGCCTTTCTTTGCAAAGATCCTAGTTTTGAATACAAAAGTTAACTAACAAGGACTTAACCTCCCAGAGGTTAAAAAATGTGTTTATCCTCTTTGGAAAATCCCTCACAGCTGATCAAAACACTTCTGTGTAGGGATTTGTTGGTCCCTGGGAGAAAATGGCCAGAAGATTTAGAAAATAAAGACAAGAGATAATAACTGAGGTCAGGTGGTGGAACAGGCCTGATTGGCAAAGGACTCAAAGTACAACAATAGGAGTATTTATTCATGCCTTTGCAAAGTTAGTATCACTTGACACAAGGTTGCCTAGCAACTAATAGCCAAAACTGTCAAGGAAGGATAATATTCTCAAGACTGAGGTAGTTTGACTGTTTTAGGCAATGAGGCCCAACCCTGCCCTCTCACATGATTAATTTCCAGCGTTAGTGGCTTCCAAAATATCTCCCTTTTCTGCTTGGTTGTGTGAGTGACGGGTGTTCCATTGCAGTTGGGCTGGCACATGCCTGTAGTACCAGCACTGGGAAGGCTGAAAATAAGAGGGTGCTATGACTCCGAGCTGCGTAGTGAGACCCTGTACCAAATACATACAAAAAGAGAGAGAAAATAGTTTTGAGCTCAAATAAAGAGGAACACTGTTCATAGAATGACATTCAAATATACAAACAAGTATACAGAACACATAAACACCTTTGAAATATCAGAGAAAACTCAAATATATTCTTGACCAATTTGAATTACAGTAACTCTATTATAATTTTTAGAAATTTATAATTATAAACTAGTCAGAAAAAATTGGAATATTTTCTGTAATATTAATATACATATTTTGTATTTTGTTTTGTCTTAATACTAGTAAAGTTCAACTCTGTTATCTCTATACACTGTCTCACCTATTTAGACCTTAGATTTCCATTTTGTCAGTTCCTTCAATATGCTCTGGGTTGAATCTAGCCTTGTTGCTGTGAACTTTTTCGCTAGATCTATCTTTATGGTATAGCCTGACAGCACGCTATGGTAAAACACAAGCATATCCTCTACCCCTGATTAACATTTTTTTTTTTTGCTTTAGATAATTGAATTATCATTCCACTGCTATATTTCCATCTTCTGTAAATTTAAAAAAAATATCATAGTATATATTGACAAGTGAAGTTGGAGGGATTACTTTTGATTTGTGATGCAATTTTGACTATACACTGAGTGTAATCCCAGCACTTGGGAGACTGAAAACAGAATCACTGAGTTCGATCTACATTGTGAGTCCCTGTAGACCCAGTAGACCCTGTCCTAAATACAGGGGAAAAAATGTTTAAACCTCATCGCTTTTAAATTATACTGTAAAACCTCTCTATTTATTTGTAAAATGTCAAAGCTTTTTCTATATCAAATAAAGTTAAGACTGTAAAACAGGCAATTAACCTTATTAGGAATCATAAGAACTTTAATCACTTTAACTATTCCCAATAATGTAAATCTTAGGGATTATGATTTTTTTTAAATCTAAAGACAACCTTTTTATCTTTAGGATAGAAACAGCCTTTTAAATTAATCCCCTTAAGGGAAAAATATAAAAGCTTCTTTTTTTAGTGTCAGTTGTAATACCAAGAGAACTACTCTATTTCTTTTTTTTTCTGTACTAGAATTTGAACTGATGATCTTATAATTGACAGGCAGGTATTTGTGCCACTGAGCTATAATCCCAAGTCCTATTTTCTGCTTTTTGGTGAGACTCTGTCTCTCTGGAGGAATGGCACTTTGTATCCCTCCAGGACAGTAATCTAGCAAACTAGCACCTTTGCTCTTGCAGATGGGACTGTGAAGATAGCTCAGTGAAAGACTCCAAAACCAGGCATGGAAGCACATACCTGTAATCCCAGTGCTGGGGAGGCTGTGACAGGATATCTATGACCTAAACTGCATAGTGAGACCATATATCACATAAATAGATAAATAATTTTTTTAGGGGGAACTACCCTCTTGGGCCCCCCTCCTGTCCCTCTCTCAGACAGGAGCTTTCTTTCCCTCAATAAATCTATTCTGCTCATAACCTCCATTTGTTCCTAAAATTCATTCTTTGGTTTTAAAAGAACATGAACTTGTACCGCTCAGGTCCAGAGATCATTTTTCCCTATGTCATTTGAAAGTTCCCTATATCATTTGGAGGTCACCCACGTGAGATCAGTTTTTCTCCCTGTATCATTTTGGAGAGTCCCACTGAGATCATTGGACGGAGATTCAAAGCTGTAATGGAAATGCCTGTTCTCTACTGAGGGCCTTTAGATAGAACCTCTAAAGAATATGTCTGACTGCTGATCAACAACTACGACCCCTTTCAGCGTGAAGAAGCCAGAGCAGTCGTCGCCCACAATCCCTTCACGGCAGTTCAGGTTACTTCTTCAGAGGGGGGGAATGTTGTAGGCAGCTGAGTTAGATAGAAATATTCTAGGCAGTCAGATGGCCAGGCCCTCAAGGAGACAAGATGGCAGACAAGGTGACTTCGCAACTTGGAAGAGACAGATACTCCCTATGGGCCACACCTCAAGACCAAGACAAAAGAGGAAACAAGGAAACATAGCTACATACTTCCCAAGGGATAGGCATCAAAGATTGATATTCTAAATAGGAATCAATCACCTTGAAAGAGCCCTGTTGAGTCACTAGCCCAACCCCCAACAGGAAGAGACCCTGTCCCATATTCATTCCCACTTGCTACGTGACTTGCTTCCCCATTTGGTACTGGACTTAATCATTTTACCTGAGCAATGGTGCTTGTAATCTCATTGGTTAACCATGGTTTTGTCCCACCTCTTGTCCACCTAAGCGAGTTCCCAGGTCTTCACCACCTTAGATCCGCCTTACCACATGGTTTTCCTCTATAAAAGTCCCTGGAAGAAACAGCTTCCGGGGAAACTACCCTCTGGGGGATGGGGGGGGCCCTCCTGTCCTTCTCTCGGACAGGAGCTTTGTTTCCCTCAATAAATCTATTCTGCTCATAAATAATAATAATAATAATAATAATTTTAAAATGTCTTTCCTTTAAGCCGGGCATGGTGGCGCATGCCTATAATCCCAGCACTCGGGAGGCTGAGGCAGGAGGATTGTTGTAAGTTCGAGACCAGCCTGAGCTTCAAAGTGAGCTTAAGGCCAGCCTGAACTGCATAGTGAGACCCTGTCTCAAAAAGACAATAAATAAATAAATAAATAAATAAATAAATAAATAAATAAACGTCTCTCTTTTAATTAAATTTATTTTTAATCCAATATATCCTTTTTTAAAAAAAATAATTTTTACATTTTTATCAAAGAATGACAAACTGAGCAATACGAGAGTCTGGAGTGATTTAAATGATGAACTTGGCTACAATGAATTGTAACTTTGATTTCCCTGTATAATCAGTATGAATGATGTCAAGCAAAATCTGGAGACCTCTTAGTATTGGGACTCTGCCTCAAGTTGCTTTTACTCTATAGCCTCAGGTTGGGCAATCTGCTAGAAGGAAGAATGTTCAGAAGCAGCAGAGTCAAAGGGCTCCAACAAGGAACATTTTGATGTCTTATAGAGAAGATGTGCTAGGGAAGCAAAGTTGGGAACCCAGAGGCGGAAGAAATTAGCCAGATGAAGGAAGGATAAAACCTGTTATTTTGTGGTGCACACCTGAAAGGTCTGAAGAAGGGCTTTGTGGAGAGCAGTGACTCTGTATGAGTAGTGGGTGTGAGGGGGAGTCTTAGATATGTGAGTTTTGGTGATGTTATCTGAGCTTTGCAGGGAAAGAGACTATAAGCTGGTCCTGACAGAAAATTGAGAAAAGCAGCTGTTTGTCTTAGGGCCTGGGTATGAGAAGGGGAGCAAAGGAAGAGGTCATCAATATATTGAAGGAGTGGTGGGCTAGAGATCAAGGGGCTCAGGATCACCCGCAAAAGACTGCCTAAGGAAGCGCGGACCATCTCTGAAACCTCGAGGTGGACTGTCTACATGAGCTGTTGAGATCGGAGTGTCTGGATCAGTCCATGAGAAGGCAGAGGTCACAGCAATCTGGGTGTATAGGAATGGTAAAGAAGGTATCCCTAAGGTTAGGACAGAAGTGGAAGGCAGGACATGAGAGAGCGTACTATAGGGGTTGGCACCCTGGGTGAAAAGGAGTAACTGCATTAATAATTCTGAGATCTTGACCTAAACAATAGGAGCCATTAGGTTTGACTACGGGAAGAATGAGGGTATTGTGTGGTGAATGGACATTTTTAAGAAAACTACTGGTAAGGAGGCAGAGAATGATGGAATTGAATCTCTATGTTTGGGGGCTACTGGGTATTGGGAAATGTAGGGAAATGCTGTGGGATCTCTGAGGCACATTAGTCTAGGAACAGCATGTGTGGCACGAGTGGCAGTGGAAGTGTCTCAGAGTATGTGGTTGACAAGGGAAGAGGGAGGGAGGAGCTGGCTGTACATTGAGGTTGGGTTAGCAAGATGTACACTGTGGGGGGAGAGAGAGGTAAAAGAGAATTGGAGTTTTTAGAGGAGGCCCCTCCCCATGAGAGATATGGGACATATTGGGAACACAAGGAAATTAAAAGTGAAGAACAGTGTCTGAAAGTAGCATGGAATGGGCCTGTCTGAAGGGGTCATGTAGGTCAGCCATCAGCACTCACTATGGAGACTAGAACTAATATAATGATTTTAGAACTCAGTAATAACACTATATGTGGTGTCCGTGTCAGCAAGAAAAGTTTGTTTTGTTTTGTTTTTACCTGACATGTCCAGCGAGACTCGTGCCTCTTGACAAAGGTGCCTCAATGTAGGCCATGGAACCCAAGCTCTGTTGTTGCTCTTCAGCCTCAAGACCAAGCAGCTCACGTATGTGGATCTGGCTGTAGCGAGGTTTCCTGTGAGGGTAGGGCATTGGATGACTTACCTGCTCTCTGGTGGACAGGGCAATCACATTTCCAGTGACCCTCGAGCTTGTAGATGTCCCAGTGATGGCTGCAGGTTGGGGCAGGCTCATGCCCAGTGTCCTTCTTCACTGCACCTGGCTCAGGTGGCAGCATTGTTCAGGCTCAGCTCCTGCTTTGATAGTCCCAAGCGTCACAATCAAAAGTTGGCAGTATGTATAGTTAATTTTGGTCTCTATTATTGAAGACACAGAAAGTTAGATTAAGTAAGTTTTCCTGTGGAGTTTGAAGGCTGAGATCTGTGTTTTTAGCTTGGCATGAATGTCAGGAACAGATAGGGATATAAAACAGGAATTAATAATAATCAATTTTTTTAGGAAAATCTGGGTCTACATTAGTATACTTAGTTTGGAGCAATATACTTGATTATTAGAATTTTATAAGTATCAAGTACCCTGAAATATAAAGTGTAACCAAAGAACTATTATTTCTTATCAACCATGGACATTTTAGCAGTTAGATTCCTGTAGAATGTTAATGGACAACAGTTACATATTTTGCAGAGATCATGTGATGTCAATAGTCATACATAGTAGTTCAGCACAACAGTCATATGAAATCCCCATTTTGTTTTTGTCTCTTTAAATGTACAAAGGATACATATCACATAAGTTTTAGTTATAAAATTATTTGGCTGATGACCTCACATTGGCTTAACAGGAAGGAGCATCTCTAAATGTAACAACACATACATAGGATATATATCACATCTGTTTTAGTTAGAAAATTATCATTTGGCTGATGACCTCATGTTGGCTTGACAGGAACCTCTTATAAAATACCTGGAGCATAACAGAAAGGCATATGCTTACATCTGAAAGAAAATTTATATTGTAGCATACAGTATTTTAAAAGGCATGAATGTTTAATATATTAAGCATCTTTATTGAGAAAATTTTATATTAATTTTTGAAAAAACTTTGTCTTTAACCAATGAACAAATTATCGGGGGCTCTCTATTGATGAACAAAGGTTATTCATCAGTCAAGAGTCCTGTCCAACAATTTTCCCCATGTTAATGGTTTTTATTTAATTATAAATTAATTATATTACCTAGACCAGCTAGTAACTCAGGAGAAAGCATTCTTTTAAGTCTATATTTTAGAGCTCAAATAAAAAGGAACAGTTGTTTACAGAGTGACATAAAAATGAACAAGTACATACTGGATACATGGACATCTTTATAAAATGAGTGCACTCAAATATATTTCTAGCCAGGTTAAACTATGACGACCTTTTTAAGTTTGTAATTATGAAAGACTAGTCAGAACTTTTGTAAGTCCATTAGCAGAGATCTCTTATAAGAGGAATGGGGGGGAGGTTTAAAAAAAAAACCCTCTGATTTATACATGTTTAGGTCTAATACATAGTGCTTATCAGGTTGAAGGGGGAGCGAGAAAACTGAGCAGAGTACAAGCATAGGCGCAGCACCATAGAGGTGCACTGACAATAATAAATCCTGGAACCCCAGACGGCCTGAAGAGGTGGCTGGGTGGGGTGGAGAAGTGGGGGGAG
>PVKA01052590.1:0-11629 GCA_004027165.1 Ctenomys sociabilis
TCGACAATTTCTTTGAATAACTCCCTATGGTTGCAGAATGCTGGACTGTGTTGGATTGTGGTGTCGAGTTCAAGCACCTAAGTTAGTTGAATGTCAATGGAGTGCCCACTTTTGACAGGTGTAGACAAAGGAAGGGTTGTAGAAAGAAAAAATCAGGATGTGTGTGTATAGACAGTACAGTTGGGATAGATAACGCTGTTCTTTCTTCCAGGGAACATGTTTGGTCCCTTGGTCAAAGATAAGGTGACTGAGTGTGTTTGGAGCTGTGTCTGCATCTTCTAATCTGTTCCATTGATCCTCAGGTCTGGTTCTTAGCCAGCACCATGCTGATTATATCATAATATCTTTGTAGTATAATTTCATTTCAAGGACTGTGGTAGCTGTCACTTTTCCTTTGTTGCCCAGGATTGCTTTTGCTATTCTAGGTCTCTTCTGGTTCCAGGTAACTTTAGGAATGTTTTCTCTAGATCTGTGAGGTATATTAATGGTATTTTAATTGTGATTGTATTGAATCTTTATTACAATTTTGGGAGTATAGCCATTTCCATCAGTTGAGACTTTTTAAAGGACTTGTTTAGAATCCATAGATAACTTTTAACATTGTGGCATTAAAACTACATGATGTCAATCCCAGAACTTGGGAGGCTGAGGCTAGAGGACTGTATTGGGTTCAGTACCAGCCTGAGCTACAAAGTGAGCTCGAGGTTAACCTGAATTGCCCAGCAAAACCTTGTCTCAAAAAGGCAAAATCAATTATCTGTTCATTTATTTAAATCTTCTTTCATTTTTTAATGGTGTTTTGTACTTTTTCTTATATAAATCTTGCCCTTCTCATTAAATTTATTCCCAAGTATTGTATTTATTTAAAGTAATCAAAAAATGCAATTGTTTTCTTAGTTCCATCCTTCAGGTATTTATTTCTTGGGAATAGGAATTTAACTTTTAATTTTTGTACATCAATCTCACTCCTGAAATCTTGCTGAATGATTTTTTTTTTTTTTGCGGAACCAGGGATTGAACTCAGACCCTTGCACTTCCAGGGAAGTGCTTATTCCATTGAGCCATCCACCCTGCCCCAAATGAATGAATAATTTTTTGAACCATATAAAAACTATATACAAGATATATTTTATGCAAATACAGTTTTTTTCTTCCCCTCCAATCTATATGATTTCATTTATTTTTCTGGCTTAAAGAACCTCTAAAACACTGTTTAGTAGAAGTAGCAAGAGAAAAGACCTTTGTCTCTTTCGTTTTTTTTTCTTTCAGTCCTTTAATTAGTCTCGTTTCTCACACACTTGGTCCTTTTTTTTTTTTTCTTTATTTATTTTCCATAATTTTATTGAAGAATGAATAGCAATGAGACAGTTTCAAATCAAATTAGTAGAACAGATTCAATAATTAATACATTGCATATTGTTTTGGTGGTGGTCATTTGTTGTACAAGGCACAGACATGATATTCTATTTACAAACACTATTAGAGCAGATGCCTCTATTTATTGAATTAAGAGAATGTAGCTGTATACCTATCTTTTTTTAAAAGCTGAATTATAGTACAGTTTCAATAATTAACACTTTTTACATTGTTATCTTCCTAGTGGTTATCCATATTACAAGAAGCAGACAGGATATCCTGTCCAAACACTATTAGTGCAAATCTTTCTTCTCAGAATTACATGAAAGTACTGTATATTTATCCTAACTGTACTGTTTATACAAATACAGAATGGTCCTTCCTTTGTATCCCCCCTTTTTTGTTTAGTCCTGTCAGAGTGGATATTCTATTGGCATTCAGTTATTATAGGTGCTTGAATTCAGCAAAACACTCCAACACAGTACAGCAATCTACAATAGTAGTGGTTTATCCACAGAAGTTGTTGACTAGAGCCATTTACAGCTCAGCATATTATTATGGCTTTATTTCATATACTTCATTTTTATACTTTTCTGCTGGATGGTTAAGATCGAGACAAAGCAAGACCCATATAACAAGAAATGTAACTTTTGTATCTGATGAGATCAGTCAAGACCCTTCAGGGTTTAATCCTGTAACCCTGTAACCTCACTCTGTAGATCCTTTGTCAATGTCAGCCATGTGGATGAATCATGGCCATTGCTTGGCCAATTTTTGTCTCTTTCTGATCATGTGACTTTAATTGTTTGTTATAGTTATAAAAAGCAAATTAATTTTCTGATGTTTCCGAATTCTTGGGACAAATTTCATTTGATTCTCATCTGGACTCAACTTGCTGGTATTCATTTTTACAAGGAATTTAGTTATACACTTGAAAGGAATCGTAGTTTCATTCTTTTGTAGTATCTATCTAATTGTAAGGGTAATACTAGCTTCCATTATTACACTGAGAGGTCTCCTTCTCTACTTTTTTTAAAGTGTCTGCATGATTGGTATCAATTTGTTAATTATTTGGTAGAATGTATCAGTGGAGTGATTTAGGTCTCAGTTTTTAAACTATTAATTTGGTCTCTTTATTTATTGTGAGTCTATTCATATTTTTTATTACCTTTTGACCTAACAGAGAATTGTCTTCCTAGGAATTTGTCTATTTCATCAAACTTAGCATCTAATTTATTGGCATACATATTTTCAGATTGTTCCATAAAAACTTGCTTATGTTTTCCAACTTTTAGTAACTTTTTCCTTCACCATTGATTTTACTAATGTTATTTATTTCTTCAGTGGTTTTGCATTAGTACCTAGTGCTTTTTCAGTTTAGTCTGAAATCAGTACTTCCTTTATAACAAATATGGTGAATTTCCTCAGATTTTATGAATTCCTATAGTTTTTGTGTGTAGATCTCTGAATTTATCTTGGCTTTGCTCTTTAGGTAAGTATATTAATGCTATTCATTAAATTAGAGTTGTTTTCAGTCATTATTTCTTCAACAGTCTTTTTACTTCTATGTCTCTCCTTCTGAGACTCCTGTTGTATGTATGTTCACAGGTTTGATGGGGTCCTGCAAATCTCAGAGGATTTCTCTGCTAATTTTACTTTTCTTTTTCTCAAACTGAATAATTTTAATTGACTTATATTTGTATTTATTGATGTTTCTCTCATCTCAAATCTACTATTGAGGCTCAGTAAGAACTTTTTCATTCAAATTATTATATTTTTTTAGTTCTTGGATTTCTAGTTTTTTAAAAATAATTTCTAGATGCTTATATTCTCTATTTGATGATTCATCATTTTTCATATTTTCCTTTCATTCTTTATGTATGATATCCTTTACATCTTTGTTTATTTTATTTATTTATTTATTTACTTACTTACTTACTTATTTATTTTTGCAGTACTGGGGATTGAACTCGGGACCCTACACTTGTCAGGAAAGCACTTATTCTACTGAGCTATTTCCCTGGCCCCTCTTTGTTTATTTAAAACTGTATCCCTAATTTTCTATTATTAATTTTCTATTATTTTAGTTTATTAGTGTATCTGTGTAGTACATTCCTTGTGAGAATTTTTTTTTTTTTTTTTTTTTTTTTTTTTTTTTTTTTTTTTTTTTTTTTTTTTTTTTTTTTTTTTTTTTTTTTTTTTTTTTTTTTTTTTTTTTTTTTTTTTTTTTTTTTTTTTTTTTTTTTTTTTTTTTTTTTTTTTTTTTTTTGGTGGAACCAGGGATTGAACTCGGGCTGCTTGCCAGGGTAATGCTTATTCTACTGAGCCATCTCCCTGGCCCCACGTAATACATTTTAATTACTTTTTCATCCCCTTTCTCTTCCCTCCCTTCCCTCTCCACTCACCCCTTTATCCCCTATACTTTTTGTACAAGTTTATGGTACATAATGTTTGCATTTTCTGTGTGGAGTTTGTTCATGTATGTGTTATGTACATGTACCAAATCTTTTCTCTTTTTGAGCATATTTTTGATATCTGATTTAAAGTCTTTGTCTAGTGAATCTATACCTTATGTGTGTTTGTATTGATCGTTTTTGTGCAACCTGTGTATTGGCTACATATTCTTGTTCTTCGTGCGCTTTATAATTTCTTCTTGAAAACTGATCATTTTAAGTAATTATAATGTGGCAACTCTGGAAGTCAGACTCATGACTCCCAGACTTTTTGTTATTGTTTTTGCAGTTTCTGGATTTGTCATGTCAATGTTCTGTTTAGTTGCTAATTGTTTGTTCAGTTCCTTTCTGGACTAATTCTGTAAAGTCTATAACTTTCATAGTGTTCAACTGAATCTCTATTGATTAGCTTAATGGTACTTCAACAGATGAAAGTTTTCATTAAAAACCTAAATTGAAAAGAGTTTTTACCCTTTGGTAAGGAGCTCTGTGGATATATTGAGGCATGCCTTCAGTGCTCAAGCATGCAGTTTTCAGCTTTTCCTTGGCCTTCACTGTCTGCCTTCACAGAGTCTCAAGGTTGATAAGACATGAAAAATGTGGATCTTCTTAGACTTCCTCTAAGAAGTGTACAGCGCTCCAAGTGGGTGTAGCCTTTTCAGTCTCTTTAACTATATTGGAATATTGCAATGCCCTTCATCAGGCTGAATATACATCTCATTCTTTATATCTTTCCTGTAAGATTATTGGTCAGTTTCCTCTTTTTCCCAGTTGGCCTAGCTGCCTCAGATAGCTATAGTATTTTGTAAAATTGTCATACAATTTTTTGAACGAACACTGGAGATGAGGCTTTTCCTATTGTACAAGCTCTAGGTCAGATCAAATGACAACCAACCCTATGAATAGAATTTTTCCAGATATCATCTACAAAATTATCTAGGATGGGGATTCTGTGAGCTCCAAACCTACCAATGTCTGTTAGCTTGCTGGTTTTCACTGCTTCTGTAACAGAGAAGCTGTTGACTTTCTAAAATACTGTACATCTGGAGAGAAGTAGATGGGAACAGGGCAAGGCCAAGTGTCCAGAGATCTTGCTGTTAGCATTGACATTCTACTGTTTTTGTTCAATAAGTGTTCCTCACGATGCTTCACCCCTTTTGTGAATTTCCAGAGTTCTGAATGAGTTCATTTGGCAATATTTCATTCAGTGTTTATTTTTAAGACAAGATTTTGGAAGCTCATTCTCCATTGTACACGAAGAGCTCCTTCATCTTTCCTTATAAGAAGTAAGGAAAAAAGTAAATAAAGATAGAGGGAAGAGGGCTGGCAAGGTAGCTCAGCAGACTAATAAACAAGTATAAGGGCCCAAGTTCAATCCTCAGCACCACATGCCATGCTGGCCCTGCTCCCAGGTGTGCTGAGCCAGACACAGAGTCCAGGAATGGTGGTGCACACTTGCAATTCCAGTGCTAAGGAGGCTGAAAGAGGAGAATCACTATGAATCCGAGCTGTGTAGTGAGACCCTGTAACAAATACATTTAAAAAAAAAGAAAAAATGGAGGGAAGAAGAGAAAAGAGGGAGAAGGGAGAAACAAAAGAAGGCAGGCAGGCAGGCAGGCAGGCAGGCAGGCAGGAAGGAAGGATGGAAGGAAGAAAGGAAGGAAGGAAGGAAGGAAGGAAGGAAGGAAGGAAGGAAGGAAGGAAGGAAGGAAGGAAATAAGACTTGAATATATATCAATAATGGAAATGCTAAGCCAATTGTAAGACAGCTCATATAATGGAGTGCTCTAGAGTAAATAAGGAGATACAAAGTAGAATTTTCTGATAAAATATCAGCCAAAGAAGAAGACCTGAAACTAACTCATTTTACTATATAGAAAACAGGGGTTATTTTTGAGAGTGTGTGAATTGGAATAAAAAAAGATAATTTACATGCAGTACTGCTTTAAAAACTGTGAGAGATTTTTATTTTGTTGTTTGTGATTTTTTTCACTAATTTGCTATAACTGTTTCTTAAGAAATATTTGTGAAGCCCTGAAGCCCTGTTTGAGCTTCATAAAAAGGCTCATAAGCCCCATTTAATTGCTTTCTTTCAAAGGAGTTGCATCTCTTTTTCTTCCAAATACTGGGTGGGGACACACACATTTAAATTCCAGTGATAAATACTCTGAATAGTAACACACTTTGGTTCAAAGACCCTTTCACAATTTCATGAAAATCATATATCCTCTTTCCAAAAAAATGTTCACATGTGCACAATTTTCCTATAATTTTCAAATAGTCAATTAAATTAGTTGATTGCGTGAAGAACGATATAGCTTATAAAGAGAGGGTAGAGATCTTGGAACTTGAAATCCTTGTATTTATACGGAGGAGAAAAAGAAACCCTGGGCCCAGGGAGATGGCTCAATAGAGTAAGTGCTTGCTTGGCAAGCACAAGGGCCTGAGTTCAATCCCTAGTTCCACCAGAGAGGGAGAGAGAGAAAGAGAGAGAGAGAGAGAGAGAGAGAGAAAGAGAGAGAGAGAGACCCAGAGAAGTGATTTCTCCAAGGCTATCTTGTTAGATGGCACCAGAACATGAGCCCTATTCAAAAATCCCAAATTTCATGTCAGAGTTCTTCTGAAAATCACCTAGAATCATAAGACAAATGATAGTCCACATAAAGTCTACTATCATTAATTAATTCAGTATATACTTCTATTGATTGTTGCCACCTACACCCAGGGTAGGTCTTCCCATTGTCTACATCCAGAACCATGCTACACCAATCAGTGAACTACTTTATCACACATTCTTAATCCACTTCCCACACCCACTCTTAACCCATAGAGCCAAGAAAATCTCCAACTATGAGCACATGAAACCATCACACATCTGACTCTGACTCTCACCCCTGAGTCCAAGCATCCTAGGGACAGGAAGTCAGAGAGAAGCAAGGCTTGTCATCCAGCAGATATCACTAAATTTATTTATTTTTGTTTATTTTTGGGGAGGCCGGAACTGGGGATTGAACTCAGGCCCTTGCACTTGCCCGGGAAGTGTTTATTCCACTGAGCCATCTCCCCAACCTATCACTAAATTTAGATGGTGGTAATTTATCTGGCCTAATAAGAAGAACCTAAGGATAACAGAGTAAACACATGTATACTGTATAATTCATCTGTAAAGACAGGATCAGATCGTAATCCAATCCTGAAACAACCAGATGGTACATAGAATGTAAACATTAACCCTGGAGATGAGAATGGAAAATTTAATGAGGGCATAAAAATGCAGGCAAGAATCTATGGAAGAGGAAAAGGAATCAAGAATACAGAGAAACTAAAAATACCAGAAAGAATAGAAGGTATTTGGGAAGGGAAAAGCAAAAGAAGAGTAGATAAAAATACACAAGGACCTAAAGGAAGGAGTGGAAAGATAGGAAAACAGATGGTGAAATTTCATCGAAGCTTTGCCAATGGTTTTGAACACACACCTTAGCTCTAGGGGTTCTTGCCTGTCCCCCACCCCCAGCTAAGTCTCCATCCCTGGGCCAACCCCGAAGCTAACCATTGTTGTGTTTCTTTGGTCTCTACAGCTCCCCTTCACAGAAGGCCTTTACCACTTCTATCACAATGGCCTCGCAAAAGCTAAGAGAAGACGCAGCCTGCAGCATAAGCAGCAGCTGGAGCGAGACCCCAGGGTGAGTTCCCCCGCGAAACCTGCCTCCCCCGCCGCCACTGCACAATGGAACTTGATACAAGAGAGAGGGGCAGGCAGTAGGGATGGACGTAACAGCAGTTCATGTAACCTGATGACCAAAAGCTGCTCTACAGAGCGGCACTGGACATGCTCTGCTTCGCTGTGTTGTGCATAATAAGTAACCCGAGGCTTCCTTACAGGGCAGGGCTGGGAGAAAACCAGGTGTACTGGCTGTCTCCTTCCAAGTCATTGTGTGAGTCTTTGTGTTGGTCTCAGATGGATGGAAAAACACCAAGCGGTTTTTATTGGATCATTTTATAGGCAGTTTCTCCTGTTGAGTTCGAGTGCTCTGAGGTTTCCAAACCCCAAATCGTGAATGGGGAAGCGCGTGTTCCAGGAAGTGAGCAGCTCACAACAGGCATAATTCCCTGGTATCTAGGTGTAGCTGCAGCTTCCAGACCACCTCAGTCCATCTTCTTACCTCACCTTTTCTCACATTGATCTAATTTACCTCTTGGTAAATGTTTGCTTGATGCTCATAATCCCCATCTTTTTATGTCCAACCTTTATCTCATTCATGAGCCTCCAGAATCATGTTCTACTCCTTCAAACATCCCAAATTCAACTCTCCTCAAGCCAAGCATAGCATCTTTTTTTATTTTTTCTTTTAACGGTGAATTGAACTCAGGCCCTTGTGCTTGCCAGGGAAGTGCTTATTCCACTGAGCCATCTCCCCAGCCCCTTAAGCCCTTAAGCATAGCATCTTAACCCCAAGGAAACTCCCAGCATTCTCCCTGCCTTTCCTCACTGGATCCTCTTCCAGTCTTCCATTCCCTCTACCCATCTGCACACTGATCCTATGGGATCAGACTCTGGTTTCCTTTCCACAAAGAAAGTAACCACAGTTAAGCTGTTTTCTGTGCATGGAGGCAGTACAACCTCTTTGCCAGGACTCACAGGGAAGAACAGTAAAATCAGAACAGACATTGGAAGGAGGGGCTTGCATATGAGACCCCTTCTGAGCTCATGGCATATGGAATTCACTCTTGTGGCACTTCTCGTGCAAACATTTTGTGGGGTTTAATTTGTTAATTGGAAATTAAAGGCTTCTCAGGAGATCACCAACTGACAGGTCACCAGCAATTTTTCTCTAATTCCTTGGCCCAGATCTGCCCACATAGCCCTGAGCAGAATTTTGTTCTGAAAATCCATATGCCAATTGCTTTTGCAGTAAGTGCCAACTGGCCTGAGCGTCTAGCCCATACTAAACATTCTTAAAGGTGAAGCTGGCACCAGTCCGTGGGGAGAAGCCTGCCCTGCTTCACTTTGGTTGTACCACTCATCCCCTGGAGATTCCTCAGACAACTGTAGGACAAGGAGCTTGCCTGTATCACCTGTATGTCCAAGGCTCCTCAGGAGGTAAAGACCACCCTGGTGTACTGCAGTTCTGCATTTCCCTGAATTTCAGCCTGGTCTTACCCTTCGGGGACAATTATTTTCCTTTTCTTTTTATATTTTCTTCAAAGTCCCATGGGTTTCTCTTCTTGCGTGATTAAGGTGATTGCCCCAAGATTACTCAGGAAGAAACACATGAACAGATCTAAAGTCAGAAAGAAAGAGATGCCTAACAGGCTTGGCTAGGAAAGAGGACTGAGAAACAGTGCATCTGCAGTGTTTGGGCCAGAGAAGCCACTCGGCATAACCAGCCTTCTATTAACTCATTTCCTCGCATCTTGAGATCATTTCCAATATGCTGATTGTTGAAGAATAAAGCAATGCTTTTTCAAGAGAAGAAAAGGAGATGGGTTGGGGGATAAGGAAGAAGGTTGGGCACTGGTGATTCTAGATGTCATCATTACTGAGCAGATCACCTGTCCCTCCTTCATTACTCATTAGAAGATTCCGAGTAGTTAACTTCTTGGTAAAAGAAACCACCTTCCCTGCCCATGAAGACTGACAGAACACACTGAGGAACATTTCTTATCAGGGTGAAATATCCCAAAGCTTGGCAATCATAAACTCGCTCTAGGAAACAATAAAATAAAATCTCATAATTATTTGCAAACAAAGAAAAATAAGGGAAAACACTGCGTAATCACTACTTCATCCCAAAATCTTGCCTGAAGGCCTGCATATTTCCTCACTGATGTGCTTAAAGTCATGCAATTTAAGAAATGACACTAGGAAAATATGGTGGCAGCTATTCCTGAGCACAAACCGCTGACTACAAGTGCTACAAGAGTGGTAATATAAGAATTCTTCGCAGTGTGTTGCCAGTCCTTAAGCAAACAGATTAATATGGCTATATTGGCACCCACCAGTTTTTTTTTCCAAAGCACATTCAGTTAAATTTCAAAATAACAATAAATAAATAAATATATAGACCAAAAAGGGGAAGGACTCAGTAGCCAGAGGAATTGTTGTCCTACGCTTTTGCCTCTTGCATGGTTGTTTCAAACTATGTATTATGAACTAAGAGCTTAGGCATAAGGCTGTATCAGTCTCTGAAACGTGGCATCTCCTCGGCTTCCCAGCTCTAGCCATGCACGCCTCAGCCTCCCTCCCCCCGCCCCTCAACTCTGCTTCCTGGCCTCTCTCACTTGGTGTCTGGGGGCTTGTGAAGGGCAGTACAGAGAGCCCCAGGAACCAGGCACGTCCAAAGAACAGGACACTGTGCTGCTTCTGGCTCCAGGACCAGATCAGTCTGGACAGAATTTTGCTCAAAGAAAACACCAACATCTGCTACCAGTACAAAAAAAAATAAAGAAGAAAAAGAGGATCGAGATAGCTTTTTGTTTTGGTGTAGTTTTAAGAACAGAAACTTCAATGGCATCTGTCCCTTATTGAACAACAAATTTTTGTGTTTAAGGGAAAACAAGAAAAAAGACCAGAAAGGGATCATCAAGTGCTGCTTTCAGCTTTTTCTCTGCTCGTCACTGTGTGGGGTGTGGGCTATTTTGAAGGTATTCTCTTGCTTTTGCAAGTATTCTCTCTTATTATTTCCTTTTCTGCCAAAAGGTTAGCACATTGCTGAGTATCAGCATGTAGATGCTGAAGAAGCAAAATTTGTGTGATTGTTTTTGAAAAAGCCTTATGTAATGTGCATCTGAGCACACAGTAGGTGCTTAATAAATCACTGCCAAGTGTATGGATGCTTAATTCTTTTTCCTCAAAAGTTCAATTCATGAAATAGCACTGTACTCTTTTTTGTATTTCGATCTTATTCTGAAAGGCCTATCCCAGAAACAGAAAGGTAGTCTTCTTTGTAGCTTCCCTTTAGATATGTCCTGAACTGTGGTGAAGAAACCAAGGGCCATGTCATTGCTGCCAGGACTTTCCATTAAGAATCTCATGAGGGGGCCGGCCAAATAGCTCAGTGGATTCAAGGGCCTGCAAACAGGCTCAAGGTCTGGGGGCCAGCCCCCACCCCTGGGGCTCCCTGAGATGACAATTGAGACTGGGTGTGGTGGTACAAGCCTGTAATCCCAGCACTTGGGAGGTTGTAAACAGGAGAATCACTATGAGTCTGATCTAGTAGTGTGATCCTAAACACCCTGTAAACCCTCCCTTAAAAAATACAAAAGAAAGAAAGAAAGAAATAGAAAGAAGAAATTCCATGAGCAATCATTTTTAAGCCTGATCCAATTCCACAAGTCTCAAACCTCTTATCCTCCGATGGTAACTCTCCTTGTTTCCTCTGTCTCAAAGAGTGGACAGTCCTGTGTATGTGTCCTATATTTAGGAACCATGTCTTTCTAGTTTCTTTATCCTCCAGAGGTGTCCACCTGTCTAGATGGCAGCCACATGAATTTCCAAAGTCCAATACATTCTGTCCCTGGTCCCATGCACAGCTATGGTGCCACCATTAATGCAGGGAGAGTGGGTCTCAAAAGTTTAGGTTGCTGGGCGTGGTGGCGCATGCCTATAATCCCAGCACTTGGGAGGCTGAGGCAGGAGGATTGTTGTGAGTTCAAGACCAGCCTAAGCTACAAAGTGAGCTTAAGGCCAGCCTGAACTGCATAGTGAGACCCTGTCTCAAAAAGACAAAAAAAAAAAAAAGTTCAGGTAGCTAAAATAATTCAAAGATGTAATAAGTAAATCCCAACCTAGAGTGAAACATTAAAACTAAAAATGTCAT
>PVKA01052591.1:0-11589 GCA_004027165.1 Ctenomys sociabilis
CCCGGCTTCATATTCCGTCTTCTGACATGGCACCTTCTCTTCCCTGCCACCTCCTTCCCTTGGCCTCTCCAGTGACCCCCGACCCCACATTTGTCCCTGAGCAAAATGCAAGTTAAACAGCCTCCCTTGAACTGACTGATAGAAGCTCTTTTCCTTCAACTCCTCTTGACCCCCTCCGTCTCCCAGGAGTCTTTGGCCACCACTGAGACCTTCAAACAGCAGAAGGCTCAGATGGCCAGTGAAGGCTTTGACCCAAGCGTGCTGTCTGACCCGCTCTACATCCTGGACCAGACTGCAAGTGCCTACCTGCCCCTCACCACTGCCCGGCACAGTGCCCTTCTGGCTGGAGACCTTCGGATCTGAGAACCTCCATACCCAAGGTGCCTGAGGGCGGCCTTTGAATGGTGCAGGCTAAGGCGGGCATACCCGGGGCTGTCAGGGGTCTTTTATACATTGATTTTCATTGTTTTATAATAAATGATGCTGAAGCCAACCTGGCTGTGTCTTTATGATTTGGCCTGAAGTCTCTGGATTTGTGTGGAGCTGCTTTTCCTCTGAGCCATAGGCCCCTGTACTGCTGCCTGGCTTTAGGGCCCAGTGTCTAAACCTTGTCTTTCTTCTTGGGAGGGAGGGAGAGCCTTGTCTTGGAGAGCCTCATCGTTGGTGTTTTCTGGGCTTGTGTGTGTTCCATCCCATTTTATCCCTAAGGGCCTCTAGAAACACTGCCCCCTGGGTCTGCCCCTGCTTCTCCGCGGCACCAGGTGTGGTAGAGACCTGGGTCTGAGTCTCAACCAGGTAAAACAAGTTTTAAGATTTGGGAGAATTAAGGGTCTAGAGTCCTCCTGCCTTCATATCCCTGAGAAGCTGGCAAGGGGAAAGGTCGACCCACTCCAGATCACAGGGTTCCTGCTCCTATGGAGGAGCCAGTCCCAGAGGGAAGAGTGTGAGAGCAGCCCCTCCTGGAGCAGGGCTCCAAGTGCCTGTGGGTGGCGGCAGGAAGGAAGATAGGAATCTATGGAGCCTGCCCCCTGGGCCCTGAATGAGGTAGCTGGGAAGGTCCCCACCTGAAAAGGGTTTGGATTTTTTTTTTTCCTCTATTTAGGGCAGTGTCTACAGGGTGTTCAGGGTCTCACTATATAGATCAAAATCATAGTAATTCTGTTTACAGCCTCCCGAGTGCTGGGATTACAGGCATGTGCCACCATGCCCAGTCTCAATCGCAGTCTCAGCATGCCCTGTGGGTGGGGCTGGCAAGGCAGGCCAGGAATCAGACTCTGGCTACTGCACTCTGCCTGTTTTTGTTTCTTTTTTTTTTTTTTTCCGGAACCGGAGATTGAACTCAGGCCCTTTGCACTTGCCAGACAAGCGCTTATTCTACTGAGCCATCTCCCTGGCCCCTGTTTTTGTTTCAATAAATAAGTTTCCTTGTAAATTTAGTCTGCCTCACAGCAACCATTGAAGAAGAGTAGCCGTGGCCCTCCGCTATCCCATGGCCGTGAGCCTCATACAAGGGCCACAAGGTGCCTAAGAGTGTGAGCAGGCCGAGGCTCAGCTGCCGTCGTGATGTCTCATCAAACACACCAAGTTCGTGCGGGACATGATCCGGGAGGTGTGTGGCTTCGCCCCCTATAAGCGCGCGCGCAATGGAGCTGCTCAGTCTCCGAGGACAAGCGCGCCCTCAAGTTCCTCAAGAAAAGGGTGGGGATGCACATCCGAGCCAAGCAAGCTGAGCAACGTGCTGGCCGCTGTGAGGAAGGCAGCTGCCAAGAAGGACTGAGCCCCTCTGGAATAAAGCTTTGCAGAAAAAAAATAAATTTAGTCAGCCTATATAATTGAACTAAAAACCTAGTAGTATAAATTTTTAGCCGGGCATGGTGGCGCATGCCTGTAATCCCAGCACTCGGGAGGCTGAGGCAGGAGGATTGTTGTGAGTTTGAGACCAGCCTGAACTACAAAGTGAGTTTAAGGCCAGCCTGAACTGCATAGTGAGACCCTGTCTCAAAAAGACAAAAAAAAAAAAAAAATAAAAACTTAGTAGTATAAATTTTTAAATCATATGGATAGCTGTCTCTGCCCAGGACAATAACCAAATAAGATCCAAGCCAACACCATCTTAAGTGGCAGAGCTCCAAAGGCAGAGAAGTATGCTGTTCCCCCAAGCATTTCATGCTCAACACCACAAAGAAAGGAGCCGGGCAGAAGCCTGTCCCAACCAGCAGCCACCACTGGGACCTGGCTCCATCTAGAAGCTTAAGGGTCACTGAAAATGCAACTGCCCTGCCCTCACAAGAGAACTCGCTACATCAGATCCATCAATATTTGACCTGCTTTGGTCTTGCTGCTGAATAAGAACAATAGAATTTGGGGTCCATGTCCCACACTGAGGTATCTATGTCAGTCCTGAGTCTTGCTGGACATCTCAGGTAAAAAAAAAAAAAAAAAAAAAAAAAAAAAAAAAAAAAAAAACTACCTTTCCTTGCTGACACAGAGACCACATATGTGCTCTTCCTGAGTTCTAAAGTCACTGTAGTAGCTCTACAGTCTCCATAGTGGGTGCTGATGGCTGCCCTACATGACCCCTTCAGATAGCCCATTCCCTACTTACTCCACACCATTTTTCACTCCTGATTTCCTTGTTATCCCGCCCTGTACCATATCTCTCCTAGGGAGAGACCTCCTCCAAAAACTCCACTTCTCTCTCACCTCTTTCCCCACAGTGCTCATCTGATAAACCTAGCCTTAATGCACAGCCAGCTCCTCCCTCCCTCTTCCCTTGTTGACCACATACTCTGAGACACTTCCAGTCCCACTGTGCCACACATGCTATTCCTATACTAATGTGCCTTAGGAACCCCCCCATCCTTTCCCTGCATTTCCCAAAACCCAGTCAGAGGAGACTCAAGCCCATCATTCACCACCTCCTTGTCAATAGTTTTCTTAGAATTGCCCAGTCGCCTTATAAGACCCCCATTCTTCCTGTACTCAGACCCAATGGCTCCTATCATTAAGTTCAAGATCTCAAGGTTATTAAAAATGTGGTTACTCCTATTCACCCGATAATGCCAAACCCCTACACCATGCTCTCTCATATCCCTCCTTCCACTACTCACTTTACTGTCCTAGACCTTAAAGATTCCTTCTTCACCATTCCCTTACACCCAGATTGCCAGGACCTCTTTGCCTTCACATGGACTGATCCAGACACTGTCCGATCTCAGGGGCTCACACGGACGGTCCAGCCTCAAGGGTTCAGAGAGAGTCCTCATTTCTTTAGCCAAGCTCTTGCTGCTGATCCTGAGACCCTTGATCTCAAGCCCAGCCTTACTCCTTCAGTATACGGATGACTTCTGCTTCTATTCCTCCTCTCCTGCCCTAGCCCTACAACACACAGCTACTCTTCCCAATTTTCTGTCATGACAAGGTTATAGGGTCTCTCCCACCAAAGCTCAGATAGCCTCACCAAAAGGAAAATATCTACGATTCACCCTCACTCCCCCTACTTGTGCAGTTACTACTGTTTGCAAAGCCCTCCTTCATGACCTTCAGGTGCCCACCACAGAACAGTAAGTTCTCTCCTTCCTTGGTCTAACTAATTTCTTTTGCCTCTGGGTTCCTAACTTTGCTTCCCTAGTGCAGCCTCTCTATAAACCATCAAAAGGTTCCTTGTTAGAGCCCCTTGCCCCTGCTTCTCCTATAGATTCCTCCTCTCACAAGCTACAACCGGCTCTCCTAAGGACCCTTACTTTACCCAACTCAATTCAGCCTTTTACCCTATATACTGTCACAATACAGTAGGTGTTTTATGACATAAAAAGAGACCATCTTTTTAGACAGTAGCTGGGGAGACGGCTCAGTGGAATAAGTACGTCCCTGGCAAGCACAAGGGCCTGAGTTCAATCCCCAGTTCCACCAAAAAATATCCTTCAATCTTTTCAGTCAGTAGCCTACCTTTCTAAACAACTAGACAACACAGCTTGAAGAGGGACTCCATGCCTCTGTGCTCGCACAGCACCAGCTACGCTAACACAAGAGTTTTTCACTCTTTTTTCAGGCTCACTTTAAGAAAATCTATCACAGCTCACTCACCCCATCACCTCAGTGAGCTCATCACACGAGACACTTCCAGCCCTAGTGACTCATCATATACAACAGATCCTAATGTTCGAAGAGGACCCTTGCACCACTATTTCCACCTGTTGCTTTCTCTATCCCAACATGTTATTCTTTCCTCCTTTTATTTGGCAGAACCAGAGATTGAACTCAGGCCCTTGCGCTTGCCAGGGAAGCGCTTACTCCACTGAGCCATCTCCCCGGTCCTTTATTCTCTACTTCTGATGAAGCCCTTCAGTACAGTTGTGTCGAGGTCCCTCGACTCCCTTTCCTCATACTGGTATCAGGAAGTGAAAAATCGACATTCCTTCCCTTCAACATGGTCATGGTGAAATGACACATTCAGGTCATGGACCCCCCTCTTGCTTCCCCTCCTGGGTCTTTTCATCATGATGACATATATATTCATAGACATGTTGTTTTTTAAAACTTTTTTCAAAGTTTCTTCAGTCTCTGATGTGAGTCTTCATTAATGATAAACTTCTTGTCCTGAGACACCTGACACTAGCATGAACCATCATTCTGTCAACTCCCCTTGTCCCCAACACGATGTTCAGCAGGAAGCAGTCTAAAAGACATGTTGCCCCTTTCATAACAACCAAGAGGTGGGAATGACAGGTTCTGGCCCTAGTATGAATTGCTGAATTATTAAGGTGGTCATCCAATACGGCTAAAGGCCTTGTCATCCCAGAGACCACCTCCCCCCTTTTCCAACCCAGCCCAGAGTACAATTTCCTTTCATCTTTCCCAATGCCTCTGGGAAGACCCCAATCAGCTCCTCAGATAATTCTAACCATCCCCCTCAAACTCTACCCCTACCCAGCAAAAGTCCAGAAAAGCCCCAGCTTTCTTTGCCTCAGGCCAGAGGATCTCCCTGACCCATCTGCCCTCAACCCTCTCTGTGTCTTTGGAGTTAACAAAGGCTTCTTTTATCTTTCCTTAAAAACAAAACAAAACAAAACAAACAAAAAAAAAACAAAAAAAAAATTGTCAGTTTCCTTTCAGTATAGAAGAAAAACTAATAATAAGGTCAACCACAACACACTGAAAAGCTGCACTAGTTAGAATATTCCTAACAGATAATGCTGGTGTAAATAACTTGTTCTTTCAGAATCCTTAGAAACAGAACTTCCTGGGGCTGGGCCATGGCTCAGTGGAATAAGTGCTTGCCTGGCAAGTGCAAGAGTTTGAGTTCAATCACCAGTTCTGCCAAAATATAAAAATAAAAAGAAATAGAACTTCCCAGTTGGTGTCCAGGGACCAGCTGGAGGTGGTTAAGGTGGTAGAATGAGGATTTATGCAAATAATGCAAAAAAGCTTTTTACTACTATGATAGCAAGTGTGCTCTGGCTAGGAGAAAACCAACTGGATTCTTTTTTTTTTTTTTTTTTGTCTTTTTGAGACAGGGTCTCACTGTGCAGTTCAGGCTGTCCTTAAGCTCACTTTGTAGCTCAGGCTGGTCTCGAACTCACAACAATCCTCCTGCCTCAGCCTCCCTAGTGCTGGGATTACAGGCCTGCGCCACCATGCCCGGCTACCAACTGGATTCTTAATTACACGCATGGGGAAAAAAAAGCAAGCTATTTTATGTACAGGTGCAAATTCTCTTGGTGAATGTTATATCTGAAGTATAAATGCTAACCAGATAGCTCAGCAAATTAAAGCACCTGCTTAGGCAGATGCAGGGGGCCAGGGGTTCTATTCCCGGTCTGCCGTGGTGGGGCACACTGAGATAGTAATGAGACTGGGCATGGTGGTGCACGCCTGTAATCCCAGTGCTTGGGAGGCTGAAAACAGGATCACGATTACTAGAAGTCCCAGCTGTGGCTATTACTAGAAGTCCAAGCTGTGTCTCACTACACAGCTTGGACTTCTAGTAATCCTCCTTTTTTCAGCCTCCCCAGCGCTGGGATTGCAGGCTTGTGCAACCACTCCCGGACTTGGTTAAAGCATGCCCCGGGGGCAGGATTGCCACCATGGCTAGTCTCAATCACCATCTCAGTGCACCCCAGGAGTGGGGCCAGCATGCAGGCCAGGGATTGAACCCTGGCCCCTGCATCTACCTACGCAGGCACTTTAATCCGCTGAGCTATCTGGCCAGCCTTTAATTTAAAAATATCAACACTACAATACATAAAATAGCTATTTTACAAATGCACACAGTGCATGCTACAGCTTCCAGGTGTAGCTTTGCTTTTGGGGAAAAACTTAAGTTTCATTGTTAAGACTTCGTATTTTCAGCCTGGAAGAAGCCTACATTTATTTCAGGGATATATGATAAGACCTCATAGCCCCAGTTGTTAAGCACCCAGATCAAGTCATAACTAGTTCTGTTGCAAAAACAGCCTGTACACATTTATCAGTTAGCAGCTTAGCAACAAAGTAATCAGCATCAGGAACACCACCCAGCCAGGTGAGCTGGTGCCGGCCCACACTCCAGGGGCTGAGGCAGGAGGATTGCTGGGAGTTCCAGGCCAGCCTGGGCTAGGAAAAGGCTAAGTACACCTGCAACATTATCGAAACAAATTTTTTCAAAAAGAGGCATAAACTAAACAAAAGTATTTTACAGAATTTAGTACAAAGCGCTAGGAAAACTACCTTCTCTGAAGCTCTCTCCCCCACCCAGTGAGCCAGCTGGATGCTTGGGTGCAATGGTGCTTCCCTTGGGAGACAGGTGCACAGATTTATGTCTTCAGATGGACCCAGCGGGCAGGCTTTGGGCACAAGCAGCCGCACTCTGATACCTTGAGGTGGTCTTGCAAACCGGGGCAATCGCTCACCAACCTCTGCAGAGGCAGCTTCTGGATGAGAAGCCTGGTATATTTCTGGTAACTCCTACTAACCGATCCAAGAGCCGCGGTCTAGGCAGCAGGAATGAGGCTCCTCTGCCCTTCCGGCAGAGGGAGTGCTTGTTCAGCAGCGTTAATGCCAGCCATGGGTGGGGCGGGGAGCGGGCAGTAGATTTACACGGCCAGCTGGTTTAGGTCACTTCTTCAACTGCTGCACCACCCAGTCCAGAGACCCAGTCGCCAAAAGCTGTTTTCCCAAGAAAGCACCGAGCCACTCTACTTTGAGAGGGTTTCCAACCGACCATGCAGCTGGGCATGGTGCACGCGTACACCTGAAGCTCCAGCTCTTAGGGAGGCTGAGACAGAAGGATTACAAATTCAAGTCCCACCTGGGCTCCCTGGTTCCAGGGGAGGGGGGAAAACAAGAAGAAGAAAGTCTCACCTGTGCAATTTTAAAGAGACTATCTAGCGGGGCGTGGTGGCGCAGGCCTGTAATCCCAGCACTGGGGAGGCTGAGGCAGGAGGATTGTTGTGAGTTCGAGACCAACTTGAGCTACAAAGTGAGCTTAAGGCCAGCCTGAACTGCATAGTGAGACCCTGTCTCAAAAAGACAAAATAAATAAATAAAAATAAATAAAAATAAAGAGACTATCTCAAAAAATAAAAAGGGCTGGATCTTCTGTAGCTCAAGCATACAGTGCCCTTGGGCATGATCTGGTTACTGCAAAAACAACAAAAAAGATAAAACTCCAAGGCATTTAAATGTCCCTTTTTGAGCTGTAGGACTTGGATTTTCTTTCTTTCTTTTTAAATATCTGTATTGGGGATTGAACCAGCAGCTCACACATGCTGTGTAAACTTTCTACCGCAGAGGGGCACCTCTAGCCCTTTTTCTTTTGACACAAGTTCTTCCTAAATCATCCAGGCAGAACCTGTAGTTCTTTTTCTTTTTCTTTTTCTTTTTTTGTCTTTTTGAGACAGGGTCTCACTATGCAGTTCAGGCTGGCCTTAAGCTCACTTTGTAGCTCAGGCTGGTCTCGAACTCACAACAATCCTCCTGCCTCAGCCTCCCGAGTGCTGGGATTTACAGGCCTGCGCCACCACGCCCGGCTAAACTTTTTTTTTTTTTTTTTTTGTGGAACCAGGTTTTGAACTCAGGCCCTTGCACTTGCCAGGGAAGCACTTATTCCACTGAGCCATCTCCCCAGCCCTTTGTAGTTCTTTTTCTTCAGCCTCCTGAGTAGCTGCCATTCCAGGTGTGCACCACCATACGGGGCATATTCTGCTACTCTCCCTCGGGTTATCTTTTCCTTCCAGCCCCTCTCCCGGACTTGAAAGGTCAGAGGTCACAGGCCATCACCAAGCCTAGGCCCTCCTCACCTGTCTTGTTCCACAATTTACAACTTGCTCCGCAGCCCCCAATCCCCATTCAGCCTTCCCGTCTGTCAGAGCTGAGCTGCGCACATTGCTAACCAAGGTGGCCTAGAGACCCTCACTCTGACTGGTACACCCAGAACTGGACTCACCCTGCCTGAGGAAGAGTGCGCCCATGCAGGGTGGGCGGATCTCCAGCCTGCAGCACCAGGAACAGAGCAACCACCTCCTTCCTGGGATTCCCACACCAAACTCCTTCTCTGGACTTGCTTCTGTCGATTTTAGTTACCATCAGCAACTGGGCTCTTGAAATGTGACCAGCCAAACACAGATGTGCCTGAAATAGACAATACACATGGGCATCAAAGCCTTAGTTTAAAAAAAAATTAGCATAATTCATTAATGATTATTTTACAGACTATAGGTGGTAGCTTGTAACTATAGTCCCAACTGCTGGGTAACCTGAGCCCACAAGTTCAAGGCAACACAGTAAGGCCAGTCTCAAAAATAAAGCACTAGGGAGGCTGAGGCAGGAAGGATCACTGTGAGTTCAAAATCAGCATGAGGGGCTGGGGAGATGGCTCAGTGAATAAGCACTTCCCTGGCAAGCACAAGGGCCTGAGTTCAATCTCCGGTTCCGCAAAGAAAAAAGAAAGAACAGCCTGGGCTACAAAATGAACTCAAGGCCCTTCTGAGCTGCATATTCTTCATTGTTCGTACATGCTGAGCTATTCTGGACCTACTGAGTTAAAGCATTAGAATTAATCTCACTGCTGCTGGCTGCTGTAACAGATTGCACGCCTAGCTCAGAGATCTCTGCTCAGCAGTGCTGGCCTCCACCTGGCCTCAGGCCTCAATCTACCAGCCCTGGAGTGCTGAGGGCAGCATGGTCCAGCTCTCCATTTCTGCCGTGAGCTATGCGTTCTTCTGTTTGGGTTCAGATAGGGTCCCACTCTGTATCTCAGACTGGCCTTGAACTCATTTTGTAGCCCAGACTGTGAGCCTCCCACCTGAGCCTCCGGAGTGCTGGGACTTCAAGTCCAGCTTTGCCTTGAGCTATATATGGCTGTTCTGGCACAGGGGAGAGCTAGTAATAGAAACAAAAAGCTTCCAAGCAGGTGGACTTTTGATTTGAAAGACTTAAGCTCTCCATTTATCACGATTAACACCCGTACTCCCCCCGCCCCCATATTGGCTATAAAGTCTAGGACCTTTAGCTGAGCTACTTTCCCAGCCGTTTATTTGAGAGTCAGTCACAGTGGGCTCCAACTTGTGGCGTTCCTGCCTCGGCCTCCCAGAAAGCTGGGTTTACAGATGCTTGGCTTTTGCAGCAGAACTCATAGTACCAATCAGATGGGGAAAGTACTTTCACTGTGAAGTAAATACATAGCAAGAGGCTGGGGAGAAAAAAAAAAAGAGGTGGGGGAGATGGCTCAGCAGAATAAGCGCTCACCTGGCAAATCAGAACTATCTTCTCAGCTCTGCGGAACCTCCTGGGAGGGCTTTAGCCACTAGTCCTACAAAACAGAAGGAAAAGAAAGTGGAACTTGCCAGAAAGGGCCGGCCACGCGCTGCCTGGAAGCCCCCTAACCCTCACTGCGATGGATAACTAGGCTTTGGACGACGAAAGGA
The DNA here is from genome assembly GCA_004027165.1 of Ctenomys sociabilis. Lineage (NCBI taxonomy): Eukaryota > Metazoa > Chordata > Mammalia > Rodentia > Ctenomyidae > Ctenomys > Ctenomys sociabilis. The sequence goes on from PVKA01052591.1 coordinate 9,906, forward strand.
CACGCAGGCGCAGACCTCGGGCAAGGGAGGTGGGGCAAGGGGGAGTGGGAGGAGCCATCTCGTGTGGGCGGGGCGAGCTACTCAAGCAAGTAATGGAAAGGCGCGCGCACTACTGTAAAATTGGAAAGTGGCTAGAGGAGGGAAGGGGACGCAAAAAAGAGTGAAGATGTGTTATGTTACGCCCATACACCAACCCTCCATGCGGAATGTGATCCGTGTGCACGGAGGTTGAAGCTCAGTAGCCGCTGCGGGTTTGAAGCCCTCCTGGGCTACACAACTGTGCAGGTGTGCCCCGGGCGTTTGGCACAGGCCTGTCCTCCCATCTACTCTGGAAGATGAGGCAGGAGGATCACGTGAGGTGTTGGAGACCAAAGCCTGGAGTGGTGACGCGCTCCTGTAATTCCTGCACTGGGGAGGCTGAGGCAGGAGGCTCCAAGTTCAGTATCAGCCTGACAGTGACTCCAAGGACAGCCTGTCCTATAGAGAGAGAACCCTGTCTCAAAAAACAAAAAAGGAAATTGGAAACGAGCTCAGGCCACATCACAAAATCTCTCTTAAAAAAAAAAAAAAAAATGAAGACATCACCATTTAAACTGTAAAATTCAATTTTTTTTTTTTTTTTTTTCAGAACCAGGGATTGAATTCAGGCCCTTGCACTTGCTAGGCAAGCGCTTATTCTACTGAACTATCTCCCTAGCCCTAAATTCAATGTTTTTCATACCCCCGTTGTTGCACAGCCACAGTGTCCAATTTAGAATCTTCATCATTATAGAAAAATATCTCTGGGGCCAGCAAGATAGCTCAGAGGTCTACACCACCTGCTCAGGCAAGCTTAGGCAAGCACAGAGACCACAGTTCGATCCCCAGCACCACATGGTATGCAGCCCCATCTAGGGCAGAATGAGCCAGCCACAAAAAATAAAGAAGAAAGAAATCCAGAGCCCTCACTGTCCTATCCCTGGTAACTTCTAATCTAGCTTCCCTTTCTCCTTGCCTATCATAGACATGCCTTAGAACTATAGAAGGAGTTGTTGGGTCTGCGCTGACCCAGATCTCCGCGGGGAGGGAGACGCCAAGAGACGAGGGTAAAAGTTTATTGAACCGCATGGGACCCCGCACCTAAGGCGGTTTCGGAGTGCCGAGCTGTCGTTACAGGCAGGTTTATAAAGGCAAAAACCACAAAATTAGGGGGAGGCAAGCGCACTACAGAAGCTAATTGCATTGGTTAATAGGGGTTGACCTTTACATTGATTGGCTCGGCGCAGGGGGATTTTTCTGACAGAATAACATATTTTTGTAACGCTTGGCTCGGTGTGAAGGAGTTTTTCGGGCGGAACGACATGTTTGGGTAATCTTGGGGGGACATCTTGTGGTTGTTAGGGGGTAAGAGGGAAACTTGAGCAAGCAGGTTACAGATGCCAATAGCAACCGTTATTCTATAGGTGACCTTTACCAGGATTGGTTGAGGGCCATCTGGGGGAACAGAGTTTGAGGACGTTGTGTGTATACAGCTGTAGTTGTTTGGGAACTTTGTAATCAATTATAACTTTCCCAGAACACTTAGCAACAGGTGAAACAAAGGGCTAAGATGGAGCTAGTCTTGTGTGGGTCTGGGTGTTGTCTTGGGACTTTTTATTTTTACCTTTACAGTGTGACCTTTTTTTTTTTTTTTTTTTTTTTTTTT
>PVKA01052592.1:0-11629 GCA_004027165.1 Ctenomys sociabilis
CCCCAGTTCCACTAAAAAAAAAAAAAAAAGAAAGAAAGAAAGAAAGAAAGGATGAGCTTCAGGTTTAGCTCAGGAGTAGAGAATTTACCTAACACACATGAACCCCTGTGTTTGATCCCTAGCACTTTGAAAATAAATAAGATTGAGAGACAATGCAAAAGTGACAAAATCCTTTTAGATGCCCTGGTACCCTTAAGCTGGAACCCCACGTTTGTTTGGGACAACCAAGCAGAACTTTTAGATGCATTTTTATCTTTTTTTTTTTTGTCTTTTTGAGACAGGGTCTCGCTATGCAGTTCAGGCTGGCTTTAAGCTCACTTTGTAGCTCAGGCTGGTCTCGAACTCACAACAATCCTCCTGCCTCAGCCTCCCAAGTGCTGGGATTACAAGCATGCGCCACCATGCCCGGCTTTTTTAGATGCATTTTTAAATGTATTATTGTTTTGTGCTTTTTCTTATTAGTGTATATTTTTTCCATGGAGCGTTCTTTTCTCAGTGTGGTTTTGAGCGCTATCCCCATTGACACATGTAGGCCGCCCCTATTTAGCCCTCATGAAGCAAATGCTTGGTCACTGTGGACAGTTCAGGGTTGCGTGTCTGTTGTGTGCACCTGTGACAGTTTCCACACGTAAACACCAAGGAGTGGAATTATCACATTCCATTGAATGAATGAGTGTTCGCATCACCTAAAATTTCAGGTTGAAATTCAGTGTCCCAACTCAGTGGGTCAGTATTCAGAGGTGAGGACTTTGAAAGGAAAGGTTATTAGTTTTAAAGAACGTCCAGATGGGTGGAGCTCTCTTAATGGGATTAGTGTCTTTATAAAAAGAAAGCAAAGAGCTTCCTGTCTCTGTGTGTCTCCCCTCTCCCCTGTTCCCTTTCCCCTCTCCCTTCTCTTTTTCTTTCTCCCCACCATGTGAAAATACAGCAAGAAGGATACCAACTCAAGCAAACTAAGACACTGGGAAAGGAGTTAGTGTCCCAATTTCTATTTCTACAAACAAGTATGGCTTCATCAATACGTAACATCCTCAAAATATTTTATCCCTGCTGTTTGTTTTAGGAATACCTCCATCATTCTCACCAGATACAGGTAGGTCACAAATATGCAAACTCCTCTTAAACAGAGGGCAAAGAGGCTGCACTCAGCTCCAGCACCTTTGCTGCATACCCACTACCTGTAGGAACCCTCCAACCTTGATAGGGCAGACAGAGTGACTTGTTCAAAATCACACAACACGAAGTAGTAGGGCCTGGGCTCAAAACCACACCTGTGTGCTGCTGACACCCACACCCTTCTCACTGCTTCATATATTTAGCTAACATCTTTTTAGGACTGATTTACATCCCAGACCCTAAAGGTACAAAAATGAATTACAAGCTTATTTTTACCATGTGGTGGTACTAAATAAACATCTATTGACTGGATAATGACTCAAGGAGCTCAAAGCCCAGAACAGACGGACTTGTCCAAAATATTTGCAGCGTGTGGAGTTGGAAATACACCTCAAGGGTAGCGCACTCACCTAGCGTATGAGGCCGTGGTTCAAGCCTCAGTACATACACAGGGATGGAAGGTACGGTTCAGGGGTAGAGTGCAGGTTTAGCATGTGTGAGTCTCTGAATTTAGTTCCTGGCCACATAAATATACTATAGAATGGTGATGTGCTAAGATAAATGTATCTCTAATGCTGCTGCTGTATATAGAAGGACACAGACAAGGAAGAGATTTAGTTTCTTTTGGGTGGATCAGGGAAGGCTTCACACTGGAGATGGTGTTTGTCACACACAAAAAGAAAAAGGGGTGTGTGCTGATAAGTTGTGTTCTGTCCGAAGAGTCAGCAGGACGAAAACAGCAGAACAATATTTTTTTCAACCAATTGTAAATTGTAAGAAAAAGAATTGATTTATGTATAACTATATTTTGTTCATTTTTGCTATGAAATGCACTGAAAGAAAACAATCATCCCAAAGTAAGCTATACCAGTAGTTCATATGTTGGGATTTATTTTATTTTATTTTATTTTTTGCAGAACCGGGACTGAACTCAGTCAGGCCTTTGTGCTCACCAAGGAAGCGCTTATTCCTCTGAGCTATTTCCTGGCCCCCTATTGTTGGAAACATTGACAAATTATAAAACTAGAGAACAACAGAGGAAAGAGAAGTAATAGGTTCAGGTTAAAAGAAAACACAAGTACAAAGGCACAGGGGTGTGAAGCAACACTGCATTTTGTGGAATTACACTACTTCTGTTTGCCCAAAGTGGCTTCCTTCCAGGATGGTGCCAAAGCATCCAGCTCACTTCCACTCAATTCACTGGCTCCTCGTTAAATGCCTGTTGTGGGGAGGCCCTGGGCGAGACACTCTGTAAGCATCATCTCACTAAATCCTTGCGACTCCCTAGCTATTATGCAGTTAAGAAAATTAAGGTTCAGGGAGGTAAGAAATCAGCCTAAGAATGTGTGCACACGCTTCGTTTTTTCTGCACCTAGCTGTCTCCCCTGATCACTCCTTTCCCCAGGTCTCATTCCAGTGGAAAGACAACTTCCCAGCCAAGGGGAAGCCGGGAATTAGCTGACCATTCAATCAGGAGACCATTGCTGCCCATTGCATTGTCTCTTTTCCTCCCTGGGAAACTGAAAAGAGGAATGTATCTGGAGTCATGAACACCTATGATCATCCCACTGTTATTCATTCATTTAACAATGTTTATTGAGCACTTGCTATGTACCAGACAACGTGCTCTGTACTATGGAGACAAAAACAAGGAAGCAGATTCCTGTCTTTGTGAAGGAGAAATCACAGTGACACCTCAGCATTAGAAACAGAGATGTTACTTGTCCAAGGTCACACAGCAATTTTTTTCAGTTAGGAGAAAGACCCAAGTCTGCCTGATCCCCCAGTCCTGGTACTTTCTCCTACCTCCTTAATGGCCATGGCCTTTCTCTTTTCTCCCTCTTGCTTTGCCTTTCCTCAGTCTCAGTCCAACACAATGAACCCAGAGAACTTCACTTGGGCCAGGGTTGCCCCTGCTGAATTTGTCCTCGTGGGCATCACAAAGCGCTGGGACCTGCGTGTGACCCTCTTCTTGGTCTTCCTACCCATCTACCTGGTGAGCCTGCTGGGAAACGCGGGAATGGTGCTGCTGATCCACGTGGATGTCCGGCTCCACACACCCATGTACTTCTTTCTGGCCATCCTCTCCCTTCTGGATGCCTGCTATTCCTCAGCCATTGTCCCCAAGATGCTAGTGGACTTGCTGCAGCCCCATGCCACCATCTCTTACATGGCCTGTGCCCTCCAGATGTTTGTCTTTGCAGGGCTGGCTGACGCGGAGTGCTGCCTGTTGGCAGCTATGGCCTATGACCGCTATGTGGCCATCGGAAACCCTCTTCTCTATACAGTGGTCATGTCAAGGGGTCTGTGTCTGGGCTTGCTGGGAGCATCGGGTCTGAGTGGGGCAGTGAGTGCCTTCATCCACACAATTTTCACCTTCCGACTGAATTTCTGCCGCTCACGGGAGGTCAACAGCTTCTTCTGCGATATCCCACCACTGCTGGCCATCGCGTGTGACGACACCAGTCTCAGTGAGCTCCTCCTCTTTGCCGTCTGCGGCTTCATCCAGACAGCTACAGTGTCAGTTATTGCTGTGTCCTATGGTTTCATCGCTGGAGCTGTGATCCGCATGCACTCTGCGGAGGGCCGTTGGCGGGCAGCCTCTACATGTGGCTCCCACCTCACAGCCGTGGCTGTGCTGTATGGGACACTCATCTTCATGTACCTGCGTCCCAGCGCCAGCCACGCCCTGGACACTGACAAGATGGCATCTGTGCTCTACACTGTGGTCATTCCAGCTCTCAACCCTCTCATCTACAGCCTCCGCAACCAGGAGGTCAAGGATGCAGCCTGCAGGACCTGGAGACGATTCTGCCATCCAGGACAAGGCACTGGGGGTTGGGCCCAGGAGGCTGGGTAGGTGTAACTCTGCAAAGATAACAAAATCTGTTCCACCACTGTGGGCAAAGACTGAGGTTGCTCTGCCTTGGATGTCTGTTGTTTAAGGGATTACAAAGGGGAGAAATGGGGCTGGCAAGATAGCTCAGCGGTCTAAAGCGCCTGCTTTGGCAAGCTTAGGCAAGCTCTCAGGGACCGCGGTTCGATCCCCAGCACCACATGCCGTGCCAGCCCCTCCCCCAGGGCGGGCTGAGCTGACCCCGCCCACCTGCAAGAAAAGAGTCCGTGATATGTTGCGAGACACTGTAATAAATAAAATTAAATTTAAAGAAAAAAAATTTCAAAGGGGAGAAATGAAAACAAAGGGAAGGCGAAAACCAAAAGGAATCTTAGGACTAGAACTAGAGCCAGGACAAGGACCAGAGAATGTTGCCATGGGGCTGTCTCTGATTCCTTAGTCCAAACATAAAAGTTCTTAGATGCTACCAGGTGAGGTGATGTAGCTTTATTTACCACCTGTGCTCATAAGAGACTAACGCCCAGCAACACCAAGCTAGAGCCATGTAGGAATCGCTGAGGTGGCGATTGAGACTTCCAGGGATTACTGTCCCTTGAAGTTTCTTCATGGCCAGTGAGAATGCTCTCTGCTGTCCTTGACCTCAGGAGAGCATCTTCAGAAACTACTCTGGTAGGAGCAGGACTGACTCTGCCAAGGCAAACATCAGCCCTGGTAACCTCTGTACTGCTTCCTTGGGAAAGTGTTGCATGGCACCAGAATACTCCTAAGCTCATTATTAAAACACCAGAGGTTGAGTTTGTATGTGACCAGAATTAGACTGCTCCAGACACATTATAGAGATGAGGGAAGAGTCTGAGCTGAGATTATGGTTGTAATAGGGTTAGGATTTGCATTCACGTTAGGAAAGAGTAGGGAATGGTGGGGTTGGGGTTTAAGTAAAATTATGAAGCAAGCAGGCAATTTAGGATTTAAGCAAAATTTTGTAAATGATATGATTTGGATTGATTTTTTTATTTGTAGTAGACTTGAGGTAAATTTTGGAGTCAGTCTGGATAAACTTGAGACCTGTTAGAAATACTGTAGGATTGGGGCCAGGGAGACAGCTCAGTGGAATAAGCACTTCCCTGGCAAGCACAAGGGCCTGAGTTCAATTCCTGGTTCCACAAAAAAAAAGAAAGAAAGAAAGAAATGCTTTAAGATTAATGTTAAATGGGGTAATTAAGATTGGTATTCTAGGGCCAGAAGATAGCTCAGTAGACCAAAGAGCCTGCTTAGGCAGAGCATAGCTGCCAGGGTCTGATCCCCAGCATGCTGTGCCAACTCCACCCCTGGGGTGCACTGAGATGGAAATTGAGACTGGGCATGGTGGCACACACCTGTAATCCCAGGGTTTTGGGAGGCTGAAAACAAGAGAATCACTATGAGTCAGATCTACATAATGAGACCCTATACACACTGGAGACTCTGTCCTAAATTCTTAAAAAAAAAAAAAAAATCAAGCTGGGCGTGGTGGCACAGGCCTGTAATCCCACCACTTGGGAGGCTGAGGCAGGAGGATTGTTGTGAGTTCAAGACCAGCCTGAGCTACAAAGTGAGCTTAAGGCCAGCCTGAACTGCATAGTGAGACCCTGTCTCAAAAAGAGCAAAAAATATATAGATAAAGATATATAGATAGATATAGATATATAGATATATAGATACATATCAAACAATTAAAAAGTAAATAAAAAGACAGCTCAGCAGTCTAAAGGGTCTGCTTAGGCAAGTGCAGAGACTGCAGTTCCATCCCCAGCAGCACGTGCAGTGCTAGCCACCCCACCCAAGGTAGGCTAAGCCACCCACAAAAAAAAAAAAAAGATTGGTATTCTAGTTTAATTTGCATTGCTATATTAAATTTGAGTTAGAATTGAGTTCCTTTTAGATGTAAGTTATGTTGATATGTGGTTAAAGGCTGTGATAATTTTAAGTTATGGTTTAGTTAGTACAGTCAGGCTGGATAAGTCATGCACAAAATTTTAGTTATCAAACTGATGTGTTTGAAGTTACTTTAAGACTTAGGGTGATGGGTAATAATTTTTTAAAAAATCTAAGAGTGGGGTCCAATTATTGGTGGATTTAGTTAAATTTCATTTGGAGTTATGAGCATGTCCAGATTAGCATATGGCTGGATAGGATTAATATTATGACTGTTTTATGTTAAGATTATCACATTCAGAGGAAAGGCTGGGGTTAGAAAAGGGAGTGCCATAACCCTGACCTCTTGGGTAACTATGACTGCAGTGCTGTAAGTCTTAGCTGTGTCACAGTGGACTTGAGTGCTCTTAGAACCTGCATTCACCCAGAGTTCATGATTTTTGTAGATTTCCTTTTTCTTCTTGATTTAGTTCCATGTGGATAAAGCCCAGGGCACTATGTCTGCTTAGGAATAAGCTCCTGCCTGATTCCCCTCTCAGTTCCTTTTTAATGGCTGAGGAGAGGAAGTACATGATAAGGTGTGGGACTCAAACAATGCTCATTGTGACCATCTGAAGACTCCCCACAGAACCTCTTCCTTGGGTCCCAGCTAGGGACTAACCTCACTCCTGTATACTTTCATTCAAGGATAAATTAGAATCAGAGCCAAGACCCTCCCTTTCCATAAATAGAGCTTTCTTGGAGAGCCTCGGCCAATGGAGACTTGAAGAATGTGGGTAAGACATCTTTTCAATTCTTACAGAGCTTTGCAGATTTCCTAAAAGAATGGTCAGCTTACCCATGTTTTTTTCAGAACCATCCCAGGGTTAAACTCTTATCCAAAGATCACACTCAGACCTAGGCAGGCCACAATAGTTGGTCACCCTTTTCCTGATGAAGTGACATCTTAAGGGCATAAGCCCTAGAAATCAACTACAGGAAACAGCAAGTTGTAAGCTGTCTTGCTGAGCCAATTTAATAAGAAAACAGGCATAAGAGAAGGGTGAAGAATTGGGAGACAGTAACAACCCATTCCCCCAAAACAAGAGACTTATAGATTTAATAATCATGTCTGATTGACATTTGTATTTTAATAAAATAACAATAGATGAAAAAAATAGATTTAATAATCAAATTTAGTAGGATAGCAGGACACACAGTCAATCTCAAAAATCAGTATTTCTTTTTTTTTTTTTTTTGTCTTTTTTGAGACAGGGTCTCACTGTGCAGTTCAGGCTGGCCTTAAGCTCACTTTGTAGCTCAGGCTGGTCTCGAACTCACAACAATCCTCCTGCCTCAGCCTCCCTAGTGCTGGGATTACAGGCATGCGCCACCACGCCCGGCTTCATTAGTATTTCTGTATACAAACAGCAAACACACTGAAAGAGAAATTGGGGAAAACATACCTTTCACAATAACAACCAAAAAAAATGAAATATTTAGGAATCAATCTAACAAAGGAAGTAGAAGATCTATACAGTAAAAATTACAGTGTGCTGAAAAAAGAAATCAAAGAGAATTTCAGAATATGGAAAGATATTCCATACTCCTGGATAGGAAGAAGCAAAACTGTGAAAACGGCCATACTCCTAAAATTGTTATACAGATTCAGTGCAATCCCTATCAAAATACCATTAACATAGTTCACATATCTACAGAAAACATTCCTAAAATTCATCTGGAACCTGAAGAGACCTAGAGTACTGAAAGCAATCCTGGGCAACAAAGGCAAGGCAGGAAACATTATAATCCCTGATTTAAAATTATACTACAAAGCTACTACAATAAAATCAGCATGGTACTGGCAAAAAAAACATACCTGAGAATCAATGGAACATATTAGAAGGTGCAGACACAACTATAAATAAATTCACCCACCTTATCTTTAGCAAAAGGGTCAAACATATTCACTGAAGAAAGGTGACTTCTTTAATAAGTGGTGCTGGAAAAACTGGCTTTCCACACGCCAAAGAATAAAATTAGATCTATGTCTATCACTGTTTCTTACCAAGCACTAAACAGCAGTCAAAATGAATCAAAGAGTTAAGTATTAAAACAGAAACACTAAATCTATTAGAGGAGAAAGTAGGTAGAAATCTTGAAGAGGTAGAGAGTTCATGAACAAAAACCAAACTGTGTGGGAAATAATTCAAAGAATCAACATTTGGGATCTCTTTTTTTTTTTTAATTTCCTGCATATCAAAAGAAATCACCAACAGAGTAAAAAGAAAACCCATGGATTAGAAAACAGCTTTAGCAGACTCAGACAAAGGACTTCTATGCAGAACATACAAAGAATTTTTGAAAATCAGGCCCCAAAAATTCAAAGACCCAATCTAAAAATAGTCATCTGAGATGAATATACACTTCCCAAATGAAGAAATACAAATGGCAAATAAATATATGGAAAATGTTCAGGGCTGGGGAGATAGCTCAGTTGAATAAGTGCTTGCCTGACAAGTGCAAGGACCTGCGTTCAATCCCCAGTTCAGAAAAAAAAAAAATTGCAGCAGTCATGCAAGAGTTGAGCCATGGCAGATGAGGAGCGGAGGAAGCAGAGGCTGGCTGAGCTACAGGCCAAACACCGGGATCTAAGTGACGCAGCACAACAGGAAGCAAAGCACAGGGAAGCAAAAGGCCGGGCGTGGTGGCGCATGCCTGTAATCCCAGCACTCGGGAGGCTGAGACAGGAGGATTGTTGCGAGTTCGAGACCAGCCTGAGCTACAAAGTGAGCTCAAGGCCAGCCTGAACTGCATAGTGAGACCCTGTCTCAAAAAAAAAAAAAAAAAAAAAAAGCACAGGGAAGCAGAAGTGAGAAAAGGAACCTTAGCTCAAGTTCTGGACCAATCAGCCCAGGCCAGGTTAAGTGACCTAGCACTTGTAAAGCCTGAAAAAGCAAAAGCAGTCGAGAATTAATTATCTTATACAGATGGCAAGATACGGACAGCTAGGTGGGAAGGTCTCGGAACAAAGTTTGATAGAAGTCCTTGAAAAAGTAAGTCAACAAACAGAAAAGAAAACAACAGTTAAATTCAACAGAAAAATAGTAATAGACTCAGATGAAGATGATGATTACTGAACTAAAACCGTTTAGAGACTGAAAATAATACATCTAGGACAGAAGTTAAAATCTGCATAAATGTATGTTGGTCTATTTGCCTTTAAAAAATAAACTTGTTATGCAAAAAAAGAAAACTTTTCAACATCATTGATTATTTGAAAAATGCAAATTAAAACTGAGATTCCGTTTCACCCCAGAAAGAATAGCTATCATCAAAAAGTCAACCAATAACAAATGCTGGAGGGATGTGGGAGAAAAGGAACTCTTCGCCACTTCTCCGCTGTTGGTAGGAGTGGAGACAGCTACAATCACTATGGAAATCAGTGTGGAGAGGCCTCATAAAGCTAGCATTGGAGGTCCCATTCAACTCCACTATTCCCCTGCTGGGTATTTTTCCAGAAGAACTGAAAACATCACACCCTAACGATCTATATGCACCCATGTTTATAAAAGCACAATTTGTCATAGGTGAATCTTGGAAACAACCCAAATGTCCATCAACTGAGGAATGGATGAAAAAGACATGGTACTTTTACACAGTGGAGTATTACTCAGTGATAAAACATATAAACCTGAGGCTTTTATAGGCAAATAGATGCAACTAGAGACCATACTTGTAAGTGAAATAAATCAGGTCTGCATGTGTAAGTATCACATTGTCTCAATAGTGTAAGCATCCAAAAGAGTAAAGTCTGAAAGGTACACTAGATACTATGAAAGAGAAACAATCTGTTCAAAGGGAAGCAAGAACGGGGATGAGGGAAAGGGCAAAAGATAGACAGGAATAAGATAGATATAAATATACATAGGTATAGATATAGATTAGCTTAAATAGTTGTACTGTTGATTTCTGCTGGTCCATTGAAAGAAGCAGTTAATACTTAAATGTTTTTCTTCTCCTTTCTAATTTCTTAGGACTTTTTTTTTTTTTTTACCAATTTTGCATGCTTATATCTGGTAATCTAAACAACTAATTTAAAGGCAATATTATGTAATATAATAATTGTTCAGTTCCCACTGTATTGATTAGAAAAATTCTGTATTGTTTCTAATGTGTTTTTTTATTTTTTTTTTTTATTCTCTTTTAAAAAGCCAGGAGTTAGGACAGCAGCAGGCTTTGGGTGGGCAGGGCTGAGGCGCTGTTTGGAGCACTGCTCCTCCAAATGAGTTGGGCCCAGCCAAGTGGGTGGGCACCAAAGGGACGGACCATCTGCTACGGCAGGAACAAGTGTACACCAAGCACAGAGACAAAATAAGCCCAGGGGTGCATAAGAGTATAAGGAGAACAGTTTAACTGGCTTGAAAACACTATTGGGAATGAAGTGAAGGGAATTTGAAAAGTTTGGGAAAGAGGCTATCTCATGCCCTGGATGGATATCAAGTAAAGGAACTGGACTTTCTTCAATAGACAACAGTCAATCATTGAAAGTTTACGTGTTCAAAACCTTTCTGGCACTGTGTCGTGCAAAGCCAGTTCTGCTACATGTAAGTGTAATTCCCTCATACCATAAATGCACAAAGAAAAGCAACCTCACCAGAGCTTCATTCACCCAATAGAAATGTTCATGGCACCCAGAAACATTCTCGTCTCATAGCTATGGTCACCCCTGTGGACACAAGAGCAGCTGTATACACACTCTGTCAAACTCCTGGAGACACATGGATACCCAGAGAGACAATCTGTCCACGCCTAGGCCTACAATTTCACAGACACACACACACACACACACACACACACACACTCACACTCACACATTTTCCAACAGCGTAATTCTTGCCCTCTCCCAACACTTCCTACAAGAAGCCACCGACCATTGCAGAGGTGGCAGGACGGCTATCCCTAGACGTTACTGCCGTAAGACCTAAGGTTGCTGACCACCCTGCTGGGAGTGCAGAGGTCAGGCTGGCCCATTTCCTTACCTTCATAAGACAGGGACTGGGGAGCAGCAGCTCCTCTGTGCCCAGGGAACCTTAATGTTCCTTGAGTTAGAGTTGGCACCAAGCATCCTGTGCCCCCATCAGAGCAGCCTTAGAGAGGAAGATAATGAGGCCCAGAGCTCAGCTGCTTCCTGTTTCAGGGATCAAGCTCAGGACACAGGAAATGTTACCTCTGAAGAGAAGTTAAGGCGCTCCCAGAACCCTGAGCCCTGTAAATGTGGCAAATCACTCCCTCCTCAGACCCCTCCACATCTGGTAAACCAGTCCTGGACCCTGGTGCTTTTCCCACCCATGATGTGGGGTGGGCAGAGGGTGCACTTGGAGACAAGGGTCCAAGTTTCAGAGTGTACAGCCCTTGCTTCCTGGGTATGACTGTGTACATGAGTTATATGAATATAAGAGCATGTGCTGTTTAGGCTGTGACTCTACACTGCCATCGCTACATGTAGTGGAGGTGTGGAGGCGCCCCGCTAGGCTGCACCTCTAGACTGTGTCTGTCATAGGCTGTTGGGAGCCGAGCCAAGATGGCGCCCGCTCCTCGCTCCCCCGCCCATCGTGTCTGCAAAGATGGCGCCCATATCCGGCTTCCTGGTTCTTGTTGCTGTACCAACCTCTCCCTTATTTAGAATAAGCCCGCCATTGCTGTAAGATCTACCAATAGTAATCGGCCACATGTATAATTATGATTGGTTTGTGAAATCTA
>PVKA01052593.1:0-11629 GCA_004027165.1 Ctenomys sociabilis
AACTTGACCCAGCTCTATTACCATGCACTAAGTTAAAGTCAAAATGGTTTAAAGATCTAAAGCTTAAAAGAGAAAGACTCAATCTCCTGGAAGAGAAAGTAGGAGGAACTCTTGAAGAGAGAGGCGTAGGTAAAGAGTTCATGAACAAACATATATTCGCACGGGAAGCTCTTGAAAGAATCAACAAATGGGATCAACTCTTCTTAAAGAGCTTCTGCATGTCAAAAGAAATTGTCAACAGAGAGAAAAGACAACCCACAAACTCTGAAAAATTCCTAACTAATAAGCAGTCAGACAGAGGACTACTGTCTAGAATTTATAAAGAACTAAGATATAACAGGGCCCTCAAATTTAAAGATCCAATTCAGAAATGGGCATCTGAGATGAATACACACTTCTCAGAGGACGAAATTAAAGAAGTGAACAAATATATGAGAAAATGCTCCACATCGCTAGCCATTCATGAAATGCAAATAAAAACAACACTGAGATATTATCTCACTCCAGAAAGAATGGCTATCATAAGGAAATCAACCAACAATAAATGTTGGAGAGGTTGTGGGGAACAGGGAACACTTCTCCACTGCTGGTGGGAATGTAGACTGGTACAACCATTGTGGAGGTCAGTGTGCAGACTCCTCAAAGAGTAGGACTAGAAATTCCATTGAAGCCAGCTATCCCCCTGCTGGGAATTATCCCAAAGGGTCTGGATACATTGTATCATAGATATATATATGTATCTATGTTTATAGCAGTACAATGTGTGATAGCAAAATCTTGGAAACAACCAAGATGTCCATCACATGAGGAATGGTTGAAAAAGATGTTGTATTTCCATATAATGGAGTATTACTCAGCTATTAAGAATGATAAGTTTGAAGCATTTATACTGAAGTGGATGCCACTTGAACATATACTCATAAGTGAAATAAACCAGACACACTTGTGTAAATATCGTATAGTCTCCCTAGTATAACAAGCGAAAAGCAGAAATAAAGTAAAATACAACTTAGAACAAGTAAAATCAATTGAGTCAGATAAGGCAAAGTGAATGGCATATGCTACAGGGTACTAATCAGTTTTTCTTCTGGATGGTTAACAAGCTAAGATCACAAGTCAGAGTTGGAGAAATAGAAGCGCCACAAGGCCAGCCAACATTTTGCCCCTAGCCTTTCAAGGTCAGCAAAGACTCAGGACATAGGAGAACCTGTACTGCAACATCATGAAACTCAGGTGAGCTCCAAATTTTCTGAACAAGGAGAATATGGAGCCACAGAGGAAAGAGACTGAAGTTCTATAGTGTGCCTGGGGAGAGTCACATGAAGAGAAAACCTTCTCTCAAACTCTCACAGAGAGCAATCTGGTCAAGCATTGGCCGTGACTCATTCACATGGATGACACAGACAAATTAACTATATAATAATGTACAGGACTACAAGATAAACCCTGAGACCACTTGAATGACCACATAGGAAATATAAATTTCTTGTGTTGGTATATAAGTCTTGATCTACCTAGGTCTGAACCATCCAGCAGAAAAGTATGAAAATGAAGTATACATCGTGAGCCCATAATATTAAGCTGACCTGTAAATGGATATGGTCGACAATTTCTTTGAATAACTCACTATGGTTGTAGAATGCTGGACTGTGTTGGATTGAGGTGTCGAGTTCAAGCAGTTAAGTTAGTTGAATGTCAATGGAGTGCCCACTTTTGACAGGTGTAGACAAAGGAAGGGTTGTAGAAAGAAAAAATCATGATGTGTGTGTATATACAGTACAGTTGGGAGAGATAACCCTGTGCTTCTACATAATTCTATGAGAGGCAAGATCTGCACTAATGGTGGTTGGATAGGATATTATGTTGGCTTTTAGTACTATGGTCATCCACTAGGTAAATAATTATTGAATTTTTGATATAATTCAGGTATAAAAAATAAGATAAGTAAGCAACTACACTCTTAATTCACTGATAAGAGATATCTGCTAAAATAATATCTGTAAGTGTAATATCATGTATGCACCTTGTACAATACCAAAACACTATGAAAACAGTTTGCAATGTATTAATTCATCGAATGTGTATGGTTAAGGTGTCTTGAATCTGTCTGATTGACATTTGTATTTTAATAAAATAAAAATAAATGAAAAAAATGTTTTTATTTCAATTTATAATGATTGGGTGTATTTCTTGTTAGTGCTTATAAAGTAAGGTAGAAAAAAGAAGTTTAGGTTTTATATGCAGAATAGAAGACTATGGTGTGTATTACAGTCTGAAGTGTTCTTATTAGATCTAGTTAAGTGAGAGTCAGGTTGACTTTCCACAAAACTATGCAGAAAGAAAAATTTTATCTATATATTTTTCAATAAATATTTATGGTCTTACTTTTTGTTACATCAGATAAAAAATAGAAATAAAGCTGCATATAATGCTTCAAATATTTCTTCCATTAATTTTTTAACCATTGTCCTTTTTATGTGAAAAGGAATCCTTTTATTTCACAGAACACTGCTATATCCTCTGTTATCTTAATTTTACAACAATGCCAATATTTGTGGACCCTGTGAGTTCTTGCTTCTTATGTGTGTATTTGTGTGAGGGAAGGCCAGGCTCTTTAGAAGTAGCAAATAATGAAGAGTCTGTCTTTTCTGAGATAGTTCCTAAGTTTCAAGTGATAATTTCTCTCGGTGAATCATAGCTTTGATTTGCTGCTGCATGAGGCAAAGAATTTGATTTCATTTATACGAAATGCCAAAATGTATTACATCTCTACAAATAGGCTGCAAACTTTTCCATTGTTTATACTTATGAGCCCATCAAATGTGTGTTAGCCAATGTAACATTGCACATTTTCTAACGAGATGCACACACATGTATGAATACACACAAACACAAACATTACAAAAAGTAAAATCCCACAAAATTACCTAATGATATAGGGATAACATGGGACCTCCAAATAATATGATAGAAATAAAACTTCCAACTTGGTAATGTTCCATATGCTGAGTCCATGTTCTCTAAATCTGAAGAATTAATTCTAGAAACAGTGGAGTTTGAGTAAAAAGTACTAATTAAGAGAATTAAAAAAACAGTAGGAGAGAGAAAATGTGTCTGAAGTGGTTGTCTTGGGATCCTACCTTTAAAGGGGCCTTTGTAGAGGAAAATTATAAGGTGACTTAGGTCTAAAGTGAGGCAGAACTATAACCAACCAATAAGATAACAAGTATAGTTGCTTAGGTAATATTGATCCAATGTGAAATCACAAGGCGGGTGTGAAGTGAGACAAAATGATGATTAAACAATATGATTAGATATATAGCCACTTATGTAGGATACACTAAATGAGAATCAAGTGGGTAAGCAAATCAAGTAGCAATCACAAATTCAATGGAGAAGTTCTTTCCTGGAAGGTATGAGTTAAGGAGGTTTTGGTCCTCCAACCATGGTGACTGATGCCTATTTAAGTTTTTGTTTTGTTTTGTTTTTAAACCAGGGATTGAACTCAGGACTTTGTGCTGGCCAGGCAGGTGCTTAAGCCACTGCGCTATTTCATCACCCCCCTACTGATGCATATTTACAATA
This sequence comes from Ctenomys sociabilis, assembly GCA_004027165.1. NCBI lineage: Eukaryota > Metazoa > Chordata > Mammalia > Rodentia > Ctenomyidae > Ctenomys > Ctenomys sociabilis. Next base: position 3,586 of record PVKA01052593.1, read on the forward strand.
TAAATCACCAGCTCCTCTCCCTAGGGATCCATATGAGTGTAGTCATTCCTCTTGTTCTTCAATCTTTGCCTTCAACAAATAAACCTTCAGCCATAGTTGTCTTCTGCATTGACCTCTTTAGAGACTAGCCCTGTCTGAAAGTCCACAATATTTCCAAATTACTTACCTTTCTGTAATACTAAGAGTAAACCTTAGCAAGTTAATGACAAAGTAGTTTAACAAACTTTGCATCTTCCTTGACTCAGCCAAGCTGTAAAAATGTGCTACCAGGCCCTCAGTGTGCCCACATCAGCTCCTGAAATGTTCATCTTCCTTTAAAGATACATTCACAGAATCATTGTTAATAATGATCACAGGAAAAGTAAAATGTGAATACAGGTAGATGAATAATGTATAGGGCTAAATTCAGAGATCAGTGAAGAGTACAAGTTCAAATTTTAAAAAATTGAGTGAACATTAACTAGTGTGAATAAGATCTCATGTCTTCAGTGATGCTCCATTAGATGTGGGCACTACACCCAAAGTACGAAAAGTACTTAGTGAATATTAGAATCTTCTTTCCTTCCCTTGTTTAGGCTTTTGCAATGCAAAAATATGAAGCGATTTAAATCTATAGTTCTACATATTTTCAACAGTAATTCAGTGTGATACATGGACACTGTAACTTATTTAACTGAGCCAATTACTTTTATGCTTAATTTGAAATGTAAATTTTCCTAGGAAGTGATATCTTATTGTGTAGGTGTCTTAGTACATTTCTCTCGTTGCTGGGACAAATACCCAACAACCAAAATGAAAGAAAGGTTTATTTAGCTCATAGTTACTGCGGTTTTTAATCCATACTCGGCTGGCTCCAAGGCATAATGGCATATGGCAGAGAGCATCAGTTCATGGTGGCAGAACAACAACAGTGCAATAAAGAGCAATAGCTGAAGAAAGTCTGTCTCTCTGTCTGTTATGTTCCATTCACGCCCTTCACCCCAGAGTGAGATGTAGTCACACCCATAATCCCAGCAGTACTAAGACCCACAATCCCATCCTTGGATCATACATAATCGCAGTGGATCATGAGTTAATACCAAACTCTTGAAGTTCCCATCCCCTGACTACATGAGGCTTTTAGGGGACAACTAGAAACCATAACAGTGGGACTTTTTGTGGTAGATGAAAAGTGTTTGTAAATTGTGCATTATAACTGTTTTATGCAAAACGATTAAGGACTATGTTAGGAATTTACCACAGAAGGAAAGTACACTAAATTATGAGGTGTCTTGTTTTAGTTTTTCATACAGTAGAATTAATGCAATTATATTAAGGCTGATTTTTTATTTTATTATTAAAAAGCACTAATAAATTAATAACTAAGAATGGCATAATAAAATACTACAGATTAGATGACGGAAACATCAGAAAGTCATTTCTCATAGCTATGTAAATGGGGAGCCCAAGATTAATGTGTAAGTTGGATTCTTATGAGTCATTTCTCTTCACTTTACAAATGGTTGACCCCTCTTTTTCTTTACATTATTTTTACTGTTTTTTATTTTAATCAAGGCCTATTGTCCCTTTGTGTACCCAAGTTTGTTTTTGTAAGGTCAACAGAACAGATATATTTGAATTAGGGCCCATACTTTCAGACTAAATTTGCATTATTTGTTTTGTTAAAAGCCTTACCTCCAAATGCATTGAAATTATGCCTAACTTAATGTTAGAATTTCTTTTATACTGAAATTAAATAATTTTGATTTTCATTTTTGTTTTATTACCTCATATTTAAAATGCAGAGTAGTGTAGTTCATTTTGGAGAACTGGTACATGTAAATGATTTTTTAATTTTCTTAAAATTGCATTTCATTTTATTTTAAAAATAAAAACAAAAGCAAAAACAGCAGAAACAGGGGCTGGGGAGATGGCTCAGTACAATGAGAGCTTCCCTGACAAGTGCAAGGGTCTGAATTCAATCCCTGGTTCCACCAAAAAGAAAGCAGAAAAAAAGACATAAACAGGGCAACATACAACAATACACATGTTACAAATTTTCATCACAAGAAGAGCTAATCAACAATGCTTGTTATACTTTCCATATATATCTTCATCATTTGTACTCACTTTACCCTCCCTTCCTTTCAGTAGTTAACACTACAGTCCAGATAAGTCAGGATTATTGAAAATAGTTTAAGTTATACAGAAAGTTCTACACTGAAAATAAAAAGCCCTCTGTTTATTTGTATCTGATTCAGCAGAGATAAAATCAGTTCATATAATCTTAAATGTACATATAAGCAATTGTCTAACTGTATAGTAAATCTATTTTTTCTTCTTTTGGGGCAGAAAATGACTGTATTTTCCAGTCTATGTTAGAGTTAGTTGTGTTCATATGATTTCATTTTTTAAAACAAAGTGTTATTCTAAACATTGAGGCCTACTTTCTTATCAAACTTGTATTTATGCCTCCAAGCTTTTCCCCATTCAACTTTAACACAGACATGACTGCTGAAGATGGTAAAGTGTCTACTTTGAATGATCATGAATTACTACTTAGAAGATTGGCATAAATCACAATTAAATATATGGGATATCATGTGCCATAACAGGTAACATTATCTTAACACTAGAGATACTCTAAATTTCCATGAATGCTTATTTGTGCTCTATCATGTAACACACTAATTTGTGCAACTTGCATTTTTAAAGACAACATAAAAAAGATTTTCTGTATAATTATGTAAAGTTATATCACGTTTGTAATGTAGTATGAGTATAATAGGCCATTTAAAAGATTTATAACTGTGCAATTCAGTAGCATCAGATATACTCAAAATATTTTACAACCATTAATGCTTTCTTGTTAAATAATCCAATCAGTCCAAAATTAAACATAACAGCACTGCATTGGGCCCAGGGAAATGTCTCAGTAAATTAAGTGCTTCCCTGGCAATTGCAAGGATCTGAGTTCAATCCCTGATTCCACCAAAAAAATAAAAAATAAATTATTCCCTCATTTTCTGCTCCCCCAGAGTCTGGTAACCACAAATCTTTCTCTCTTACACATAAACTCAATCATATGCCAAGTAGAGTTTTTTTTTTTTTTTTTTTTTTTTTATATTACAAAATGTGTTGAATTCCATGCAGGTTGTTTTGTATACAAGAACATCATTTCATTTTATGGCTGAACAATATTCCAAGTCATGGATATATCATAATTTGTTTTTCAATTCATCTGTATATATTATATGTATATGTATATATATATATATATATGTATGTATGTATATATATATATATATATATATATATATATATATATGTATGTATATATATTTGCTGGTGATCTAACTCAGGACTTTGCACTGCCAGGAGGGTACATATGTCATTGAACTGTATACCTGACATTCATAAGGAATATTTGATTTATTTCCACCTTTTGAATATTGTTAAGACCGTTACTATTAATATTCATGAAGAAATATTTAAAGGAACTATTCAACAGTTTTTGAACAGCTGCTTTCAATTTTCAGCTTGTGTATTCAGGACTGAAATTCCTGGCTCTGAATGCAATTCTATGTTTTACTTGCTGAAAGTACTCTATGCTTTGCACAATGTCAATAGTATTTTCTATTTACATAACTATTGTGTAAGTAATCCAATTTATCTACATCCTTATGAAGTCTTATTACTTTCATTATTATGTTCATTCCAGTAAAATGGAAAAATATTTTAAATATATTTTATTGTTTAAAGAATGCAAAATAACAGTAAGAAAAACAGTAACAGAGACATACAAAATTTCACTAAATAAATTAATAGGAATTGAATATTGATTGCTGTATTGCATGATATATCTTCAAATTAATTTTTAAGGTTACTAGACATAACCATGCAAAATTGTTTAAAATTTATTTAAAAGAAAAAATAACACTAAAATGTTATAAGAAAGAAAATAAGAATAATAAGAAAAAAAATTGGCATTAACTGCTTTCATGTTTTTCTTCAGAACCAGGGATTGAACTCCGGCCCTCGCTGTTGTAAGGGAAACGCTTATTCCACTGAGTCATCTCTCTTGCCCCCTAACTGCTCCTTTCAAAAGACCAGCAGAAATTAGCAGTAAAGCTATTCAAATTACCTGCATATATACATAGATATATCTTTTCCATTTCTTTTTTGTATCCTTTTACTCATTCCTGTTCCAGGTACACTATTGATACTTAAATTTCTTTAAAAAATGATCCTTTATTTGCTTTATTTTCTCAGAGATGGGTATTCCATTGCTGTAAGAGAAGCTGTATTTGAGGAAGTCTTTAAAGGACCTTTTCATACTTGATGCCAGAACAAAGATTGTAGATACAAGAATTCAGCGAAATAACCCAATATAGTCCAATAGTCCATATTAATTGTGGGTTATCAGCAAACTGGCAATTGTCCAAAGTTGTTGACATGAGCCTTTTACAGCTCAGCATTTTAATATATCTTTACTTTTATGCCTTGTGGTTACACTTTTCTACTGGATGGTTAAGACCAAGTTGAATCATGACTGATATAACTAAGAATGTAACTTTTTTTATCTGACAAGGTCATTCAAATCAGGATTTACCCTGGAACCATTATACAACACCTTGTGTTTCTTTTATCAGTATCAGCCATCTGAACGATTCAAGGCCATTGCTTGACCAATTTGCTCTCTGTGAAAGCCTGAGAATTGTTTCTCTCTAGGTGACTCTCCTTAGGCATACTGTGCATTGTCTATCACTTTTCTCTGTGGCTGCATGATCTCCTTGATCAGAAAATTTGAGACACCATTTAGTTACAGAATGTCACAGCACAGGTACTCTTATCTAGCCCTTCAAGGTCAGCAAGAATTCAGGAAATTGAAAAATATTTTAATGTGATTTTGACTGCTCTGAATGACTAAGGGGTTAGAGCAACTTTTTGTATTCTTGTTTAAAATTTGTACATCTGCTTTAGAGAAATCTATTTTTAATCCTTTGTCCACTTTATAGGTGGATTATTCATACTTCTGACTTTAAATTGTACTAATCATATGTTCAGTGCTAGATTCTTAACAGATGCATGATTTATGGATAATTTCACTCATCATCTCAGCTCTTTTCATTTTGTTCATAATGTTCTTTGGTGCACAACTTTAAAACTTTAAATCCCTCTTTATATTTTATTTTGTGCTTTTCCTGTCATGTGCAATTAAGTGTAACTTTATCTGAATATATTCAGAGAAAAGTACTTAAGGATGGTTTTCACATTTTATGAATTTATACAGCATCCTGAATTACAGAAACATAAATGTTAAATGTCAAGCACTGGGTGTAGTCACTCGGCGCAGTCAAGAGATTTGGCAAACACAAGATGTATGAGCCTGCTGCCAACTTAACATGACATAGTGTTTCATAGTAAAATTCTTATTCAAAACATGACAAAAGACTGCATAGTACAAAACAAAACAAGACACAGTATCATAAGTACATAAACTAGTAAAATAGTCCTTCATTGTTATTAGTAATTGTTATGTGTTATAAACATAATTGCTAATAATAAATATTCATTGCTGCATTTAGTAATAAAATGTATTGCTACATTTTCATTCACCTGGCAGTACAGAAGGTTAGTTTGCACCATGGTCTTGGTTACTTTTGTCATTAGTTGGACAGAATACCTAACACCACACTATTTGTAGAGGATTCAATCCATAGTTAGCTGTTCTTGAGGAAGATGGTACAAAAAAGGGGCATCATAGCAGCCACATGATCCATGGCAGTATATGGAAGAATGTGGGGAAGAAGCACAGATGTGTCCTTTTTCCTTTTAATCCTATGTCAGGCTACAAGCCTTTGTGATGGTATTACCCACACCCAGAATGGAGCTTTCCAGTATCCACACCCAGAAATAGTATAAGCAAATCAGTGGATTAATTTAGCACTGCATGCTCTTAGCCTCTGTGTCATATCCTTACACCATATTTACTCAACCTAGAGCCAATCATCTCCAAAAAGCCCCACCTGTGAATGAACACATGAGGCTCTGGAAGGACATCTGGATACAGGCCATGACAAACAGCATCACCTCAATTTTGTGAGTAATGAATTGTGTTATAAAGTTATGATAGTTATGATGTCACTAAGTGGTAGGAATTTTTCAACTCCAATATAGCTCAATGAAACTACCATTGTAACAGTATTGCACTGACAAAGCTATTATTATACAGTTCCTTATATACATGGAAATATTATCAAAACAACAGTCATAGTGAATTGCATATTTGTTTTCTTTTTTATTAGTACATGTTTGGAGTATGTAATATTTACTTTCCTTGTGTGTTGTTACATGGCATATTTAACCTACTGTATCTGACATATTTTACACAAAATGTGGTCTCAAGATACATCACATTTTTCTACAAATGACTCATATTTATCTTCCAAATTTGTGTATATGTATGTACACAGGATAGCTTAAACAATTATACTACTGATGTCTGCTAGTCTTTTGAAAGAAGCAGTTAATGATTAATTATTTCCTCTCTTCAATTTCTTGAAATAATTTTGCATAATGATAGTTGGTAATCTGAAAAACTAACTGAAGACAACAATATGCAATAGAACAATCATTGAATTGCTATCATATTGTTTAGTGAAATTCTATATCGTGGGGCCAGGGAGATAGCTCAGTAGAATAAGTGCTTGCCTGGCAATCGCAGGGACCTGAGTTCAATTCCTGCCCCCTTCCCCAAAAAAGTTATATATCATTTCTAATGTTCTGTTTTACTATTTTTATTCTCTTTATTTTTTTAAAGCAAAAAAAAAACTGAGAAGCTTGATAATGAAAAGTTATATTGGTACAGTAGTAGAAATTCTATAGGCAATTAAAAACTAGGACCTGATGGATTTACTGTTGAAATTTAGCAACAATCTACTAAATTGATGCCAATACTCCACAAACTACACATATAATTGAAAGAAAATAAATACTTCCTTACTCATTCCATGAAGCTAGCACTACTGTAGCACTAAAAACTGATAAAAACTGAACAAAACTGTTATCCTATTTTTAAAAACTATGAAGCCTCTTTCCTTTTGAAATATGTGTGTTGGGAAGAAGAGAAAGAGATAGAAAACTTTTTCTAGGATTGAGACACACAATAGCATGGAAGTTAGCAAAAGGAAAAAATTTATATAATACTAGAATAAATCACTAGGAATGGACTTCAGGTTAAGAGGAAGAAAATTATATTGATAAAAGACACCTGAACAATGGGGTAGAGGATCCCAAAAGGCTCTTTTTCTAGGAGACTTTTATACAGTAAAATAAGATTACAGGCTACCTTAACTCAAACTGTAATTAACCAATAAGATTGTAAGTATAGTCACTTAGCTAATATTGACTCAAAAGTAAAATAGGGTATGTAGCAAGGACACATAGTACAAAGCACAGCAAAGGCATTTCTACAAGGAATAAGAATACAGTCAGAGTGTGTGGGATATTTATTTATCTTTTGATTACATTACTTGGGATTACTGGATCAGACGGTATTGATGAAAGCACAATTTTGGACTGTCGTTTATCTCTAGGAAGACTTGTGGGTCTAGCCATCCTGTATTTATCTTGAGTTGTAGGTTCTACCAAATCAGCAATTAACCACAGGTCTAGTTTCCCTTATCTCTATTGTGACTCTACTATGGGCTTGGTCTCCTCCTGCTTATCAGTATTTACCTAATTTAATGATCTGCAATAGTGTGACATATAAAGAAAACATTTTTAAGTTTTCACAATGGTTAAATGGTAACAGGAAATGTAAATAGCAAATTGCCACAAAATGCAATGATTTAAAACCATAAATGTTATTTCTAACAATTCCTAAGGTTCAGTAATTTGGAATGATTTATTTGGGGTTTACATTTCAGGCTTAGGTACTTGGTGAAATTGTGAATAGATCTTGGTGAAGACTGCAGTTATCTGAAGACTGAAACTAACTGATCTTGAGCCACCCACACTCAAGATAGCTTACTTACAAGTCTTCAAGTTAATAATGTCTCAT
>PVKA01052594.1:0-11628 GCA_004027165.1 Ctenomys sociabilis
GACCATATCCATTTACAGCTCAGCTTAATATTATGGGCTCACGATGTATACTTCATTTTTATACTTTTATACTTTTCTGCTGGATGGTTAAGACCTAGGTAGATCAAAACTTATATACCAACACATGAACTTTATATTTCCTATGTGGTCATTGAAGTCTTCTCAAGGTTTATCTTGTAGTCCTGTACATTATTCTGTAATTCCTTTGTCTGTGTCATCCATGTGGATAAAACCATGTTTTTAATCTGGATTTTAAAAACAGGTGGCCACAGAGGTAGTCGGCCTAGATGTCCAAAGCATACACGTATATCATAAAGACTTCCATACATAGAAAGCTTAACATAGCACAGGAAAAGCAAAATAATTATTAGCAAACTTTAAACAACGGTATATATTTTGTCATCAACTTTTCTATTCTGTGTCGCTTTAGGACTATTTCAGTCCTCCCCATAATTTGAAAGATACTGCTTAGGGTTTCTATTGCCATAAAAGTGTCTTCTTATTGATTTTCATCTTTAAAATATTTTTTAGCAATTTCATTGAGAAACAAATAGCAATGAGACAGTTTCAAAACTGATTAATAAGACAGTTTCAAAAATTAATACATTGCATATTGTCTTAGTGGTTATTCATTGTACAAGATTCAGATATGATATCCTGTCCACAAACACTATTAGAACATATCTTTCTGTTCATTGAATTAAGAGAATGTAGCTGTATATCTACCCTAACTATTTTGAATGTACAGATAAAAAAATGATTGTTCATTTGCAACCCCTTTTTTGTTTAGTTTCGGCAGAGTATTGCATTGTCATGTAAATATTATAGCTGTGAGTTCAGCAAAATATTCCAATATGCTCCAGTAGTCCACAATAGTAATAGGTTTTCTGTAAGACTGGCAATGTCAGAAGTTGTTGACTTGAGCCTTTCACAGCTTAGCATATTAATATGGCTTTACTTTTCATATTTTGTTTTTATACTGTTCTGCTAGATGGTTAAGACCAAGATAAAACAAGACCTATATAACAAGAAATGTAACTTTTGTATCTTACAAGGTCAGTCAAATCCCCTCAGGATTTATCTTGAAACCCTGTACCACAATTTGTAGATCCTTTGTCAGTGTCAGCCATGTGGATGTCACAGCCATTGCTGGACTAATTTGCTGTCTGTGAGAGTCTGAGCGAATGTTTTCTCTCCATGTGACTCTCCATAGGCACACTCTACATCATTGACCACTTTGCTTTATGGCCCCATAATCTCCTTCATCAAAAAATTTGGGACACAACTGAGTTCCATGATGTTACAGTACAGCTTCTCCTATGTCCCGAGTCTTCACTGACCTTGAAAGGCAAGGGCCAAAATGTTGGCTCTCCTTGCTGCCCTTCTTTTTCTTCAATTTTTGGTCTGCAAAATCAGGTTGTTAATTCTCCAGAAGAGAAACTTATTGTTAATACTCTACAGTATAAGCAGTTGAGCTTAACCTCATTATCTGTCTGAATATCAAACATTTTAGATATAAAATGCCGAAACTAAACAAAAAAGGGGTTGCAAATGAACAATCATTTTTTTATCTGTACATTCAAAATAGTTAGGGTAGATATACAGCTACATTCTCTTAATTCAATGAACAGAAAGATATGTTCCTTGTTTTCCTTGTTAACATATCCATCAAGTATTGATATGTTAAACTTTAAGTCCCTACAGAATATGAAGAAAATAAATAAATAAAAATATGAATAAACAATTACATATTTTTACAGAGAATTTTAGAAATCTAACCATATATGACACCGTAGCAGGACAGTCCTGTGACTTTTTTTTTTCTTGTCTATTTTCATTTACTACCTTATTTTAAAAAACAAACATTTACTTAAGAGACAGTCTGGCAGTAATTGGTATGTCATGACAAGCAGTACGTATTTAGAAGACCAGAATGACAGGCTTTCCAAGCACAACTTCACTATTACACATTGCTATCTTCAGTGCAGTTGCTTAGTCCACAGGTGTCAGCATATATAGAGAATCCTACCAATTAACTGCTAGTTTCAAAAGCCAGCTGAAGATTCTCGGGATCATTGCCTTATACATCTTGTACATATAAACGTATGGCTTTGCCCCTATCATGTTTCCTAGCTTTTCTCCATGCCCTCTCTTCGTTGTCTAATCCTCCAGTTCTCACTCTTTTTAATTGTGTTATGCCTTTCTATTTTTATTTCTTCTTTTGAGTTCTTATACTAGGGAGACTATATGATATTTACACATGTGAGTCTGGTTTATTTTTTAAAATAAAAGTATTCTGTCTAGTATCTTTAATTGTATTTTCATCCTCAACACCAAACCTCAAAACTACTGGTTTTTGCTCATTTAGGTAATGTTCTTTTTTTTCTTATGCTTAACACTAATCTATGCCCTCTATGTTTCAGCTACAAGGGGACATCTAGTCAGAAAACAAAGAAAAGAAATTGACATGAAAAACACTGCAGCATTAAGCATTCAGACTCAAGATAAGGAATTTGCCTACAAGAAAAACTTTGAAAATGAAAGGTATAATGACGTTCTTTCTTATCCCATAAAGGTTTGTTCACTTCTGTAGGATCAGAGCATCATGTTTGTGGCTTTCACCATATGTGGTACTCACATCAGACATCAGGAACACCAGGGGCCACTTTGCTCTTATCTCACTTGGGAGAGTTTGTTGGTGTTCCATATCAATGACCATGCTTTTCTTCCAAGACTTTTCTTCCCATCCCCACCTTGGTTTCTACCAGACTGTTCTGTAAAATTCTGTTTGAAATTCCAAATGTTCCTTGTGAATAACAACTCCTTTCAATAGTCACATCCTCCCCATGTAAACGACTCCCCTGTGCTATCTCATCCCTCCGATGGCCTTAGCAGCCGAGGTGCCGCCGGCCCTGTACCACCTGCCCTTGATTCTCAGCCTCCCTGTGCAGACTGCCAAGTGCACATTAGAAAAACCAAATTTCTTTAGTCAGCAAGCTTTATGTTAGGTGTTAGGGAACACAGACAAATGAAGCAAAATCTTTGTGCTCGAATTGTTCACAAAATTAGGGAAAACAAATATAACCCCTTTTTAGACTAATGGGTTAACTCTGTTATAATAATATGCAGATGGTTCAAGAACAGCCAACTCCTGCTTTGGTTAGCAGGAAAAAGGAAAAAGAAAAATACCTAGATTTTGCCCAAGGGTTGAACGTAAATGGATCAAAACACAAGTGGAGGGAAAGATCATTTCTGACCCAAACTCAAGTGCATCATCTTTTAATACCAGCCATGGGAAGAGTGAAAGAATAGAAAGCAGAAGAGATGGAGTCCTCCTCTCCTACCCATACACACCTAACATTCTCTCTACCAACAACAGTGATCCCAATGAGATCTTCCTATGTCTCTTCCCTAACCTTACTCACTTACTCTCCCTGTGTTACCCAAGCCAACTTCGTTTTCTTAATTGACAAACACGAATGTTCCTCTGAAATATGGAGGCATTTGTGTTTTCAGTTCCTTGTGTGTTCAATGAATATATGATTCAGAAAGATATATATATACATTCTTTGTCTTTCCTTGTAAGGATACAAATGATTGTGTTTTTCCTTGTTACTGGTTGTTTTAAAGAGCCCCAAAAACTTCACAGTGGCTACACACCTGCCTCAGGGTAGAAAGCAGCTGTTACCTATGATATCTGTGTGTCAAGGATCTGAAAGGAATATGAACTGGTTACAAATAGACGAAAGATGTGCTGGTTCTCTTACCTCTAGAAATGACTCTGTGTAGAATTTAAATTGCCAGTTCCCAATATTACAACTTGATAAGAAATTTGGATGCTCAATTAGATACTAATTCCTCTAAGAACACCAAGAATTAGCTATTAATTTAGTAAAACCTTATTAAGGTGCTACTGCATACAAGAGCCACTTCAGGGCACACACATGCAAGAAGCTGGCCCTATGGATTGGACATGGAGAATCTGATATCTATTGAGCTACTGCCGTAAGAGATGGAGAACAAAGCCAGACATAAAAGAATTAATGTAATATGAGTATTTCCACCAAAAAGTGACAAATATTTGAGATGAATATTGTGATCTGATTCTACAGTATGTGCACATATTGAAATATTGCATACCTCATTAACATGTGTGATTTTTGTGTTTTGTGTACCAGTTGAAAAGAATATTTACTTCTTTTTTTTTAAAAAAAAAAAAAGTAGGTGCAGAGAGACAAGAGAAGCCCAGGGGTAAAGGTTGGGGAGGAGAGGCAGGAGGGTGCAGTGCACACCTGCTTCCCTAAATCTGTGCTCTGTCACCTCCATGCTCCACAACTTCTGGCTTTCCTTCCTCCCCGCTATCTTCAGTCCTTGATTTCCTTAACCCTCTCTATGTGACCCCTCACTTGTGATCTAAAGAACCTCCACTGAGATCTCGAGAAACCTGGAGCTCTGCAATCTCTTCATCAGGTACTAAGAGGGCTCCTGTCCTTCCCAGGATGGAGACTCAGAAGCATCATTGCCCAAGGTCATTCAGTGCTTCTTTCTGGTGCTGTGCTAGCCCCAGGTACAGAGAAGAGCATCCTAGACTGAGGCAGGTAGCTAACACCAGATGGACCTGGGAACTGTGGCAAAGCACATGAAGTCCAAGCCAGTGCTGTGGATTGTTTAGAATGTGGCTGTTTAGGGACAACAAGCTTATTTTCTCTAATTAGTTGTAGTTATTAAACATATATGTTCCTTCATGCGGTTGTTATGGAATTACTTAAAATGCTTAGCATGGACACTGACCAAAATGCAGAGCCACAGTTCCCCTCCTTTTCTGACTGTACCTCCCAGGGCTCTCCAGTCTAAACTTGGGAACTCAACAGTAGACATAAGAAGTGATCAAGAGAAGTAGGAAAGTGAAATCTCTGTAAGTTCTAAGTTTTCCTCAGAGAAGATCCTTCACAAACATATTGCCAAGGACCAATACTTTTACATGGATTCATGGGCCAAGGTGAAAGTTTGGGGCCAAAGAAGTCCACCTAGCAAGGAGATGTATTAGAAGATCAGTCACAGTCTCTTACTACCCTGCGCACACCACTCACAGCTGTGTTGTGCCTGTAAGGGTTTTGTCCTTGGCTGAAAAAAAAATATCAAGAAAACTTTACCACTTTATCATCAAATTAAGGGAAAATCATTTTGGAAGGATATTGGCAAAATAACAACTATAAAAATTTTTCCACTCCATTATAAACTCATGACCTATATTAAGGACATTAACTTTAAATTTAAAAGCTATTTCCTATGATCAATGCTTATTAAAGTACAAAATATGAGTGTAGTGAACATATTCTGCTTATTAGTTTCAAAACTAGGTTTATTTTTAAAAGGATATATTTTGAAAGATTAAATTCTTAGAATTTTGATATCCCATTAAATGTAAATATAATTCCTTACATGCTATCCCCTTTCTCACTCTTCACTGAAACTAGTTTTCTCCTTATTGGGGCACAATTATCAGTAAGGGTAAGATTTGATTAAGTGACTTGAAGCATTGCTACATCCAGGCATAGTAGCACATGCCTATAATCCAAGCGCTCAGGAGGCTGAGGCACAAGTTCCAGGCCAGCCTGGGCTACTTACTGAGCGTATGTCTTGAGAAATAAAAGGAGAAGTTTTTATTTTGTGCTTTCTTTGTTCTTTTTTGCTTTTCTCCCAACATTACATTGCAGGTAGCTGGTGCCAAAAGAAATGATAAACTCTAGTTTAGTATCATCATATACTCAGATATAATGTTTATTTTTAATTTACTCAAATGTAATGTATTTTATACAGGGAATCTTTTGTAACGAAACAAACAGAAAACGCAGTGTCTACTAATGAGTCAGCCAATCCAACTCCGAATAATAAAGTGAGTCCATCCACAGGGCAGACTCCTACATTCAGATCAGAAGGAGGAACCGCTACAGCGGCTGAAAGTAGCCACCAAGGCTGTCAAACTCAGCAAACAGTGAGTAACATGAATGGAGAAGAGGTTAAGCAAGAACTGTGTCTCGTGGGGGTCTCTTGGACAGATGCAAGTTTCAAGCGGAAGTACATCAAAGACCCAGAAGAAAAGAGTAATCTGAGGAACACAGAGAAAGCGGACTCTGGGATGCAGAGTTACTGTCAGAAGCACATAGGGGAAGGGAATTTTGAGGAACCCAAAGCATCATATCCAAAGAAGAAGAACACAACGGAAAAGCCAAGCAACCAGGGCCTGTGGTTAGCTGAGAAGGAGACTTCTTTGAAAAAAGGTTTGGAACCTAGTCTTAGCCAAAGATCTGGTGCTCAAAATACAAATAGCAAGGAAAAAGAGAAGAAGGCATTTGTAGTTACCCAGAGTTCACCAACGTGCAGACAGGAGAGAGGCTGCGAGAGGCATGGAATGGCCAAAGAGAAGAACACAGACCCAGGGATGCCAGCGCCGGAGACAGAAGACGAGGCTGCGGGGTGCTTCCAGAGCAGATGCCACGGTTTCCAGCAAAGGCAACAATTAGGGAAGGACAGAGTGTCTCCTCCCATTAAAAATCAAAGGATTCTTGCAATGCCAATAGAATTAACAAAACATCCTCACGGTGTGTATTCTTGTCCCACAAAACATGAGGAACTTTGTAATAGCAAGATGAAGACTGACAGACATTCAAAAGCAACTTCAGAAAAAGAAGCATGTGATTTGGCAATTTTTTCAAAGCAGGTATGTAAATGGAAAAAAATAATGTACTGGTAAAATTCTGAGAGCTACCCAATAAGTCAATGAAACAAAATTAATAGCTAATCTATTGTTTCACCTATGTTTATGAGACTTTTTCATAAAATATCTTAAGGGTCCTGCTAATTCAATATCTGTGAGCTATTAAACCAGTTCAATGTGATAAAAATGGCAGGCAGTATGACAAAAACTTCATGCTATATGGTCACTAGAGATTAGTTTACAATTACTTGCCCAAATGCTAGGATTGGATCATGCAAACTTTCATGTATCGGCAATTTTTGTTATTGCTAATTTTTTAAGTACTATAAATACACTGAAGTTTATGCTTTCTCCCTGCCTCAAATGTTGGTTGGAAAGATACAACTAGATGTCAGAATTAGATGTGAAGCCATACTGAAGCATGTATTTGATCAAGAAAAGTCTTATGATAATAAGCAGTCATGGATGAAGAGGATCGTAAAGAAGTCACAGGGAAAAATTCCCTCCCCGAGGATACCTTCTGCCATCCATAGACAGGCCTCAGATGTTCCTAGAGGGGACATCGAAGCCACAGGTTTGAGGGCTTTTCACTGGTAAATGTATACCTCAGGCAAGTCAGTGCCATGGAGAGATCCCAGGAACTGGATCTTGTAAATATTTACCCTAGTTTCTGCTAAGTATTTGACTTTAGAAAAATGACTTTATGTGTCAGTTCTTTTATTTTATCCTATGTAAAGTAAAATGTTTTAAGCAGATGACCTCTTAACAAGCACTTTGGCAGTCAATGGTTTATGAAATAAAGAAATTTATCATAATAAGGCAGTTCAAAGAAGGCTTGCCTAATACCTGAGGCCCTAGGCCAAGCCTTTTGTCTCTAGTAGTGGCTGAGCTCCCTTCAGGTGAGGTTCAGTCATCTCTAACAGATCTGCCAAGGATTGAATTCCTCCTTCCTGTTCTAATTTTTTGTTTTAAAATCTAGAAATAGTGAGTTTTAAAAACATACAGTCTTTTATTTCATTGGTGCATAAATTTGCTCAGTCCAAAGATCAAATCAGGATTAGAACACAGACTTGTTATGCAACTAAAACACTGAGGAGAGATAGAATTGCCAAGTCACTCACAGAGAGTTGCCTGATGCCACCCTGTAGATTCATGTTCCACAGGAGCAAAGCCAGAAGCAGAAAAGCGGTGTTCCCATATGCCTCTTGACAGGACAGCCAGGGTAACTCGGAATATAGACAAGACAGAAGCAGAGGCAGCTAGGTGGAAAGAGAGGAGGGAAAGGAGTACTCTTGAGGTCTAGCTAAGAATACTGAAATTGGAGGAGGGACGTCTTGGCACAAAGATGGGACAGGGTTTCCTTGAGATAGAAGCAGACAGCAATCACCACAAGGTGCGAAGGGCAGAGGCCAGACATCAGGAATTGATCGGAATAGAGCATGTCATTTGCCTGGCAATTCTGAATGAAAGATGTGAGGTTAAAAAAAGTAGAACAAAAGAGGGACATTGTGTGAAGGAAGGATTTTGTCAGACCTGAGTGCAAGGGTCAGGGTAGATCCTGAAGAAAAAGCATGAGCACCTCAGAATGTAGTTGATCCGACCCCTGGGTACCTGTGCATCTTACAAGAATTTTTGTATTGATTTCATCCAACTTTTGACCTTCTCTGTAGATATCAAAGTTATCTGAAGAATATTTTATTCTGCAGAAAAAATTGAATGAAATGATTTTGTCGCAGCAGCTAAAGCCACTTTATCTGAGCACCTATTCCCACAAGCCAATCAATAAACGAGTTTTCTCTCCACAATGCCTCTCAGGTAAAAATCAGTAGAGCTTGCAATTCCTAAATGAGAAATGAGTGCCAGATATATTATTTACTCTTTCCCATGTCCTTTATGTGCCAGATTTGAGGCAACTGTGTTTGGTCTTTTGGGGGGGTATGGGGAGCTTTATTCTATTTCATTTCTTATAAACAGATACACATTATTCCAGAATGTTCTACCCACTTTCTGCCTTCTCTAACAACCTTCTTTTTCTTGTTTTCTCCCTTTACTTTATTCTTCTTTTGTATACTTTAATGAGATTTTTTTTTTGCAGTACTGGGAATCGAACTCAGGACCTTGTGCTTGCCAGGCATGCACTTAAACCACTGAGCTATATCAAGAATTTCACATACATCATAAAGGAACAAAAAGCACTTGTTTAGGGATGGCTGCTGGAAGCAAGTTCAGTAAAAGAAAGCAAACTTGTTGACCTAGCTCTCTTTCTTTGGTCAACAGCTATAGCCTAGATTAGAGTGTGTAAGGTGCAAGTCTCTGTTAAGATGTACAAACCCAAGGGGCCAGGGAGATGGCTCAGTGGAATAAATGCTTCCCTGGCAAGCACAAGGGCCTGAGTTCAATCCCTGGTTTTGAAAAAAAAAAAAAAAAAAAAAAAAAAAGATGTGCAAACCCAGATTCACAAGAAGAACATTATTAAAGTATCTTGTAATCAGCCCCAGCCACACCCTGATGTAAACTGCTAGTGAATTCAGTCTTAGTAATTACTCTCACCCCTACCCCACCCCAGGGCCATCAAAGACCCCGAGATCCCATAGGCCTTTGAAGGGCCAGATAACCTCTCGTGGACAGTTGTTTTCCCAGGAAGTAATTTTTGGAGAATCATCATCCCAACTGGTTCTCATGACATCATCAAACAGAGGCTTGCTGCTTCCAGACCCTGCGGGCACCAGCACAGGAAGTGCTAGCATCTTGGCAACTCGCCGTGTCCACCCATGCTCCAGTTCACCTGCTGGGCTGGGCCTTGGCCTCCTCAGGAGCTGTCACTAAGAGGGTCAGGCCGCCTAGCACTCTGGTCCCTGCTGGCCTCCAGGAGGACCATGGGGGCCAGCAGGGAGAAGAGTGCATTGACTTTCCCTCTCCTGCTCCAAGGCCCTCTTACAGAGGCATCTCTGCAAGGCATTTGGTACTGAACAGGGACAGGCGGAGCTGCGGAGCACAGGCTGCTTCTGATCTCTCCCTTGCAGAAATGTCTACAACAAGAAAATGGTAAGAGAGCTTGAGTAGTTGCCTGACATGGAAGGAAGGAAAAAATTGACCTTATTTCCTTTCAATAAAAGACAAGAATTGTGGTACAGCTTTTTTATAAAAGGGGTATACACAAAGTGACTTGGGGGTGCTCTCCCCTCCCCACTGCTCTGTTGCACCTTGGCTCTGTTATAAAGAGTGCAGCTTAGCACATCAGTGTCCAGCCTGCGGGTGGTGAGGAGCAAGTGGGGTACAGACGCTGCTGCATAGGCAGTGCATTGCAGTCCAAGGCTGGAGAGGGGAGGTGGAGATGGGAGGAGGTGGGGGGATCTGCAGGTCTGCGAGCAGCAAATTATGCTAGAAAATCAGATTTATTCACTTTATTTTTCAATCTACCGTTGTTTTTAGTAAATGTCAGAAGAATGTCAGAAACCCATTCTCAGCTTCTATATAAAGGTTGTAACTCAGATACGGTATACCCCTTCGGGTTTAGAGGGATAAGCTTTTTATTCCCTGCACATGTGGAGAGGAACTTGTCCTAATACTGTGCTTGTTAATATTGCCCTTAAAGCTAAGTTAAGGAGGAACAGCAAAAGTACCTGAGACAGGGGCTCAGATAGACAGAAGTCAGGACATCTGGGTGGAGCCCAGTATGAAGAACCTAGGAGTAAGGCGGGACCTTGGGAAATGCCATCAATGACAAGGTGCCAGTGACGACACTGTACAAGAAAGTCACTCTCCAGACGCCAGTGAGTAGGGGGCCTGGCTACAGAGTAGGTGATGCATCCTCTGTTGCCACGAACCTACCGAGATGAACCATCCTTTCTAATGCCACACAAACACGAACCTAGATGTGGCCATGTAAGATGAAGGGGATGGATGCTCATAAGCCTAAAAGTAGTTCATGCAGACACCACCTTGGACTTCTCAGTGGGACCAGATGCCCTGTATGCAATGTAAGGAGAAAGCTTTGTTTTGGATCACAGTTTCCGAGGTTTTGGTCCATGGTCAGCTGGCTCCAAGGCAAGCGCATCATGGTAGAAGCGTGGGGCAAAGGAAACTGCTCACCTCGTGCCATCTGGAGAATGGAGAGGACAGGAAGAAGCAGGGAGGAGGGAGCGGGGGGCTTGCGACAGTCCCCAAGGTCGTGCTCACGCAACATACCCGGGAGTATGCTTCACTAAACATCTCTCAGGCAGTTGATAAATGAAGATTAGACATTACATATCCTAAAGGTGATTGAAAACAGCCGAGTTAAAGTAGGATTTGTTTTTTAAACTAATACTAGAACGAAATAAGGCTAGGGAAGAAAAGTTAAGTCTAACCTAGGTAAACTTCAGTTGTATTTTTTGCCATCTGAGTTGGTGAAAAAGTGAGCTAGCTGTATATAGACAACTGCACTTTTAGAAGATCCTCTCATTACATTCCCTGCATGGAAGGCAACAGCATGTAAAGAAAACTAGAGGGCCAGTGAGAGGGGTTAGTGTTTGAGTGAGGTGCTAGCCAAGAAGATAGTTTCAAGCTATGATCAGCCAGTAGATTACAAAGGATTTGGTATTTAGTTGTATAAGAAGGATCAGGGAAAAGATTTCTAACATGATCAGTGGTGTGTCTAAGATGGGATGGATTAGATGACAGACAGAGTGTGTCCCTGGAATATTCCCAAAAGAATGACGTTACCCCTAGCCGGGCGTGGTGGCACAGGCCTGTAATCCCAGCACTTGGGAGGCTGAGGCAGGAGGATTGTTGTGAGTTCGAGACTAGCCTGAGCTACAACGTGAGCTTAAGGCCAGCCTGAACTGCAGTGAGACCCTGTCTCAAAAAGACAAAAAAAAAAAAAAAAAAAAAAAAAAAAAAAAAAAAAGGAAAAAAAAAAAAAAAAAAAA
>PVKA01052595.1:0-11151 GCA_004027165.1 Ctenomys sociabilis
AAGAAGAAATACAAATGGAATTGTACAACAACAACTAAAAACAATTGAGTCAGATAAGGCAAAGTGAATGGCATATGCTGCAGGATACTAATCAGCTTTTCTTCTGGATGGTTAACAACCTAAGTTCACAGATCAGAATTGGAGAAATAGAAGAGCCACAAGGCCAGCCAACATTTTGGCCCTAGCCTTTCAAGGTCAGTGAAGACTCAGGACATAGGAGAACCTGTACTGCAACATCATGAAACTCAGTTGAGCTCCAAATTTTCTGAACAAGGAGATTATGGAGCCACAGAGGAAAGAGATCAAAGTTCTATAGTGTGCCTGGGGAAAGTCACATGGAGAGAAAACTTTCTCTCAGGCTCTCACAGAGAGCAAACTGGTCAAGCGTTGGCCATGACTCATCCACATGGATGACACAGACAAAGGATCTACAGAATAAGGTACAGGACTACAAGATAAACACTGAGGGGACTTCATTGACCTCATAAGAAACAAAAAATACATGTGTTGGTATATAGGTCTTGCTCTATCTAGGTCTTAACCATCCAGCAGAAAAGTATAAAAATGAAGTATACACCATGGGGCCATAATAATAAGTTGAGCTGTAAATGGCTATGGTTGAGAACTTCTTCGCATAACTCACTATTGTTGTGGACTGCTGGACTGTGTTGGATTGAGTCGTTGAGTTCAGGCACCTAAATTGGTTGAATGACAATGGAGTGCCCATCTTTGACAGGTGTAGACAAAGGAAGGGGTATGGAAAGGAAGAATCGTGATGTGTGTGCATGGACAGTACAGTTGGGATAGACAACGCCGTGCTTCTACATAATTCTACGAGAGGCAAGATTTGCACTAATGGTGGTTGGACAGGATATTATGTCGGCTTCTAGTACTATGGACAACCACTAGGAAAATAACAAGGTAGAAAGTATTAATTATTGAATCTTTGATGTAATTCAGGTATAAAAAATAAGATACATAAACAGCTACACTCTCTTAATTTACTGATGAGACATCTGCTATAATAATGTCTGTATGCACCTTGCACGATACCAAAACATTATGAAAACAGTTTGCAATGTATTAATTTATCAAATCCATCTTGTCAAGGTATCTTAAAACTGTCTCATTGATATTTGTACTTCAATAAAATAAAAAGAAACATAAAAATATCCGTCTCTCCCTTCAATGGACAAGACTGATCAATGATCATTACTTTGCCATAGCCTGCGTATGGTGGGACCTGGAGGGGCTGAGACAGGAGCACTGCTAAATTTAGGCCCAGCTGGGGCTGTTTAGCAGGACTCCATCCAAAAAATACTGCAAGGGCTAAGGAAGCTACTTTTGCAAATATGCTAGGTTCAACTTCTAATACCACAAAAATTATTTCATATTTATTTCTTTAGTTATATCACAACTGGAATGTTACTCTTCATTAGCTGCATTAAAAACTTAACCTAATTTCTCATTTAATTTTTACAACTACTGATTGAAGTAAAAACTACTGTTCCTTCTATTTTACAGAAGAGGAAACTAAATATCTAATCCCTGAGAGACTAAATATCTAATCCAAGATACACAGTTAGGGGTGCTGAGGTGGGACTAAGACCTGCTTTGTTCTTAGAAAATGAAAGAGAAGAGTACTTGAAGAAGTATGCACGGCTGCAACTTCCAGAATAGTCTAAATGCATGTTCAACAACAGTAAACCGATATTCATTGCGGCACAAGTTGGAGCCCCAAAATAGGAACAAAATCTGTTTCCTAGGCAGGGCCCAGTCAATGATGGAAGACCCATGGGGCCACACAGAGCAGTCTTTAACATGCCAAGTAAGAGCCCAGTGAGATGATAACAAAGGGGGTAGAATATCCACCCTGACTGTGGCATAAGGGTTATTGCAAACTAAAGGCACTTTTTATAAACACAGAGGGGCACAGGAAAGGCACTCTGACTTTCCCATTTTTCTTGCTGAGAGCCTGAGTGCTACGGCTTGTGTCTAGCTATTCCCCCCAAAGCCTCATGCAGTCATGAGCCGGGGACTTCCAGCCTTTGAGATTAATTCAAGACCCACTGGGATTATGGACGCGAGTACTGCACCCAGCCTGGGGCAGACAGCCGGAGTGTAATTTAAGGGAGACACACTTGCTCTCTGTGGCCATTGCTGCTACACTCCTCCACTTTGCTCTCCATTCCTCGCTGCTGCAATGAAAGGCTGCCCTCTGCCATGTGCCCCTCTGTCTTGGAGCCAGCTGCCTACAGTCTGAAACCTCCAGTAACTGTGAGCTGAACAAACCCTTCCTTCCTTCATTCTGAGTGTCAGGTATTTGTCCCAGTGACAAGAGAAGAGTAACCGTGACACTGAGACAAAGCTTCCATAGGCAAGATGGCTATCCCACAGAGTAACAAACATATTGTTAAGGGTAAGGAGTTAAGGACAGGGCATTCTGGATAAATATACCTGTGAAAATAATTCTTTTCTTTCTTTACCTTTCCCACACAGTTTAGTTCCCTTTTCACAACTCTTTTCTTCAACCAAGTATATGAGCACCTAAGTTTTGCCACTTTCTGGAGTCATCATCTCCTTATCAGAGATCACGTGCGAGGCAAAACTTTGGCATAAATATCAGGTAAATTGCAGGGTACCCTCTTCCTCCTAATTTGCTTTATGTTAGTTTAATTCTCAGACCTAGCTGAACAGCCATAGGAGGGCAGAGGCACAAATCTGCCTTCCCGCCAGTAACAACACCCATATGGGGCTCAACACTTTCCACAAGTGACACAGTTACCACAACAAACCCACAGAACTGCAGCCTGAGAAACAAAGCAGCCATCTCTGGCTGCGGAGGGCAGGGGCTAGGGTTCAGACCCAGGCTTTCTGACATCAGAGTCTGTGTTCTCCTGCTTGATCCCACACTAAAGGTAACAAAGAATACAATGCTCTTGTTGTGAATGTCCAATATTTCATACAATTTTTTTTTATTCTTAAAAGAGAAAATCTGATTCTGAACAAAGGGTTGGCTAGTTATGAAGATGGTCTATGTTTTTTTTTCTTTCATGATGAACATGAAACACTAGTTGAGTTTCTAACTCTGCCCAATCCAAGGGCTGGAGGAAGGGGAGGGAGATGAAGATAAGAGGAAGGAGGAGAAAGAGAAGAATTTTATCTATAAGTGAAATTGACATGATATCAATAAACTCTCGTGAGATGGCTGGAGCCCAGGAGTTTGAGGCCAGCCTGGGTAACAACAATAAAAAACCTACTTCAAACATAAAAAGTCATCACCTTACATTTTTAACGTAAGCCAATATAACATTACTTATAGCTGTAATTCATCCTTTCTGCACTTCTCTTTCTCTCCCTGGCCCCTCCTCCTCCCCTATTCAAAAAGAAAAGAAAAATGTGAATCTCTAGCTGTGGCATTGCAGGAATGGCTATTATATTTTCTGGGTGTTATGTTTTCCAAACAATCAGCATTTCAAAAGAAGAAAAGAAACATGTGTATTTAATTTGGCTCTTCATAGTTAGGATAGATACACAGCTACTTTCTCTTAATTGAATGAGAAGAAAGATTTGTACTACTAGTGTCTATACAAGATATCATGTCGCAATCTTATACTATGAATAACTACTATGAAGACAACAATATGCAATGTAGTAATTATTGTAACTGTCCTACTCAACTGTTTTGAAACTGTCTCAATTCTCTTTCTCAATAAAATTAATATAAAAATAATTTGGCTCTTCATGTTCTACTCAAAATTAAGGTTCATTTTGCCTTAAAGTGTAAAGAAGCCCTAACCACTGAGGGCTTTGGAAAGATCACCCAACTCAAAAGAATTCTTGAAGAAAAATTCCTGAAAATCTTGACATTGTGTAGAGTAGACATGGACATCAAGTCCCCTTTTTTAAGCATTCAGTTTAGGATGTGGTAAGAAAATTGTATCATTTAGCATGATTTTTTAAAGAAATTTCAGAAAAACATTCTCTGGAGAAGCAAATGGATGGGCACACTGATTCAGTATTTGCTCGGGTCTGCTGATAGCTTCCAAACATTTCAAAGCACTGCTTCTAGTTTTGTTTTGTCTTTCTCGTATGGTTCACACAGTGATATGACAACAGACCCCACTAATTCTTTAAGGTTTTAGTACTGAGCTGAAGAATGAACACTTAACTATGAAAGAAACTACAGGACTTAGGGTAAGCCAAGCAAACAGTGGCACCAACTGCCATAAAGTAGCTCTGCTCTTCCTTAGGCAATGCACATCCTTCCTTCATGGAAACCCATGGATGGCCCTAAGTGTGGTGTTCTTCATGCTACTGAATGTAGTAACTAACATTACCTTGGTTCACCCTGCATTAAAACCACAGCACATACAGTGAACTCCTGCAGAATAAAAACAATTGGCAAACACAAAAACCTCCCTTATAGCTTTGGGGCTCAAATTGGACTGGACCCAAAAGAAAGAGCCATCTGCAACAGGATTGCTATTAACAAGTTAGAATTTTAAATTTTAATGTTCTAGTTTTTATTTTTTAGATAGAGCCAATCATGGGTGGCAGTGCTAGCAATGACAACTATAAATATGGCAGCATTTATGTGCTAAATGTCAGAGTCTCAGGAACACTTTTTACAACCTAAGAGGTATATATCATTAATTGTTTTGTATAATAAAATAAAGTTAACTTTAAAAATATAAGTGATATACACAAAGTCACTCGCACAGAGACTTGAATCTGGGTGTAGGCCCACTTTAGCTTAACACCAAATCCATTAACCTATGGTGGATTTCCTCTATCCTTACCTTGCTTCAAGAAATTTGGATTCCTGGTCTTGAGAAATACACAACTGGGTAATAAATTAATTGTAATTAATTCCACAGTGAAAATGTAATTACAGCCTGAGGACAGCCACACCTCCATCCCCATGGAATCCATCATTAGACAAGTCAATGGACGATCTTCAACATGGTTGTCTTTTTCAGATTTCCTTATCATTTTCAATCTTGTTTCCTATACAAAGCAATGTTTTTCCTTGTATAGTACTCACAGTTGTTCAGTATCTTCCTAAGTCATTAGTATATATGTAAACCCTGCTAGTACATATGTAACTAAAACATTCACTGCCCTTCAACTAAATACCCTGATCTGGCCATCCCAACACATCCTTGATCCTATTTGTAGTTTTCATCTCACTGCTTATTAAATTGAGATGCAGGCAGGGCTGAACTATGCCTAACATTTTCCTGCTTGTTTAATTAACAGCTATGAATATTTACATTTGCCTTCCTAACATATTAAGTACTAATTAAACCTCATAGAATCAGCACAACTCTTTCAAAAGGCCCAGGAAAAGTTAATATATTAATCTTCAGAAAACTTCATGTGGATAAGTGAAGCATATGTGCTTCAACTCAGAAACAAAGGCCTTAAAAGCTTCAGCTGCATTCAGTGTAATTTGTTATCTGGAACAAAGAAGGCGTTCTGAGCTAATGAACAGCACCTGGAGTAAAACCAATCTGCTGTGAGCCTTTGAGAGCATAAAGCTAGATAGTGTCCTAAAAAGGGGGAAACAGATTTGAAATCAGGTAGCAAAGGATTTTAAGGCTATTTCCAGTAGCAGAATGAAGCAATATTCCTTAAATTTAACACAAAACATGAGTTTAACTGGCTTCACCAAAAACAAAACAAAACAGCCAAATTTCTACTGTCAAAGGTTTGAAAGGATGTGTTACATATTGTGTTTTCTTGTGGAAGTTTTAAAAAACACCAGTTTTCTAATAAATATGTTTAGGAAGTAGATGCTAAAGATTTTTTACCATGCCTAGACATCTACGACATAATCTCAGAATTAAACAAGCTGCTGACTACCTGCAAGAACTTCAAGAAACCGATCAACTGGAGACCTCTGGGCAAAATGGAAAGGACAAACAATGTGACCTGCTGGAATGAAAGAAAAATCTTCCTTCAAGTCATTACTAGAATAAAGCAAGAGAAAGTACTCCGCCTTTGAGATAAAGCTGTTTAGGGTCTATCACCAACTTGACTGGCAAAAAATCACCTTGGGCAAGCAATATCTTCTCTGAGTTTCAGTGTCTCCCCCTTTTCCTGTACATCAGTACATGGTCTCAGTTATATTGCAGGGATGGCAGAGTCATGGCACGCAAAATCAGTCTGTGCTCAAGCTGTTTGGCAGGCTAGACGTCTCATCACCACCATGTCAGTGGTTTGAACCTTATGAGAGTTTAATCTGTAATATTTCTGCTTCACAAAATACTATAGACAAGGACTTTGAAGAAATCATTATCTTTTGGAAAATGTGGGAAGCATGTTCTGAAAAGATAAAAACTGTCCTGCGTGCAGAGCAGTCACATTCCCCTCAGAGCTCCGGGGATGAGGCGGGCTCCAGAGCCCTCACTGTTCCCTGGGGCTCTGACAGAGCATTTTCCATCCAAGCTAGTGCTAAGAACTCCTGGGAACTTAAACCCAGAGAACAACCTCTTGGCAACAAGAACAGGAATCTCAGGTGTAAAGGTAACATGCCTTGACAAGAAGCAGCACCTAAAAACACTACCTTTATGAAACCTTCAACTCAACATTTCCTTTAGAAAAGAATAAGGAAAATGCTCTTTAATTCCTTTTCCCCCATCCCAGTTTCTCTTTCGTTTTGAACAAAAGGGCAAATTAGTTTACTGAAAAGAAAATTTTGTGCTTATATCATCTGATTAATGTTTCATGCCTATGTCTTGTAATCTGAGCAGTTACTTTGAAGATAACACACAATGTACTAACCATTGTTGCTCTCCCATAATCTTATTTTAAATTTTATACCATGGTTTTTATTGTTTATTTTTCCCTTCTTTAAAATAAAAAAGAAAGAAAATGCTCTTTTAAAGTTGCTCATCTTAGGGCCTGCCAGATAGCTCATCAGAACAAAGCAGGTGCAGGGACGGGGTTCAATCTCGTCATGTCTTGCTGGCCCTGCACCCAGAGTGCACTGAGAAGGCGAGTGAGACTGGGCGTGGTGGCGTGCAACTATAATCCCAGATCTTGGGAGGCTGAACACAGGAGGATCAGTGTAGTGAGACCCTGTACTAAAAAAAAAAAAAAAAAATACATTAAAAATAAATAAATAAACAAATAATTGCTGTCCTTTCTAGACACATGGAACATGCCTGAAATCACAGCTGTTCTAGGAAGCTGCAGGAAGACTGCCTGCACCTGTGTCAATTTAAAAAATAAACATCCCTGTCTTCAATGTTCAGTACAAAACAAATGCTATCAATCTTCTCTCCTGATGCCAAGAGGAATATGAAGAGACAAGTTCAAATGACTAGTTAATACGATATCACATAATCCTAATACACATACACATGTTGGGTATTTTGTGGTGGTGTTTTTCTTTTGATGCTTTTACTAAACAGTAGGTTTAGGCTGGAGAGATAGCTCAGTGGTCTAAGCATCTGCCTGGCAAGTAGAAAGTTTGATCCCTGGTACTGCATATGGTGCAGGCCCCAGTCCTGGGAGCGCCTTGCTGGCCACCAAAACCAGGCATGGTGGTGCACATCTGTAATCCCAGCACTGGGGAGGCTGAGACAGGAGAATCTGAGCTGCATAGTGAGACCTATACCAAATAAATAAATAAATGTTTTTTAAAAAGTAGATTCACATTACGTAGGCAATTGGTCCTTGCTACCTAAAGTGCAACAGCATCAAGGGAGGCTTTCAGAAGCACACACTGCAGGCTTTACCCCAGGCAGAAGCTCTATTTTAGGCATAATACAAATCAAACAGCAGGCAAATGCAAAGTGAATAAGCCCTATGCTGTAAGGCACTTTGTAAGGACCATTCCCAACTCATTTCTGATGGGAAGACTCAGACACAGATGTTACTGACAAGGTCTCTGGACACCTTGTTTTAAATGTGTGGTTACCATCTCCAGGTAACACCTTTTAAATCACAGCTTACTCACTGCACTTTATCTGAATGCACATCCATAGATGATGAATGCATCTCATTTACCTGTTTTTATTTTATTTTATTTATTTTTGGCAGCACCAGGGATTAAACTCAGGCCCTTGCACTTGCCAGACAAGTGTGTATTCTACTGAGCCATCTCCCCAGCCCTCATTTACCTCTTGACTGTTGTGAAAACAGAAGCCTGATTTAAAAAAATCATTGAGTATACAGCCATGGTGCGGAACTCTCTAATTTCTTATCCATTTCATGTGACCTCAGTATATCACTTCACACCCTTGTTGGGTGAAAAACCTTAAGCAGAGTAAAGCTACAAGACACTGCAGTTCAGGCTTGGAGGGGGCGGGCCACAGGGAGGAGCTTCTGTGTGTTGCACCACTTCGAGCCTAAGCGACACCCCGACACCCCTGAGTCGGTCTCGCCAGTCATAATCTCTAATGAGTCACTGTGTTCCAAAGGGCTCTTGAGCAAGCATGGTGTATCCACAGAGCGTCATGACAGCTAAGAGCAGTGGCTCAGACCTACAGGCTCTGCTCCTCAGGAGGTTCAAAGGAGGTTCAGGATTCACCTCTTAAAAACTACAAAATATAATGTAAGCCTTAACTTGCATATTTAGTTGCCATCCAGGATTGCTGTCTTGAGTTTGTGGTACATTTATTTATATCATACATGTTGTAAGCTGGCTTAACCTACTCCAATCTGTAATGAGATTCATAACCTCCTTGTCTTGTGAAGCCTTGATCTTTTCTGTAAACTCACATGCATGCCAGACCATGTTCGCCCTAATTAAATGATGTCCCTCAACTTCCAGAGAAATAGATTAGACTGTGACCAGGTGCTTTTCTTGAGTACGGAGAGCAATAACTAAACCTTGAAAAAATTCTCTTTCCTCCCCAACCCTGCAGTTTTTCACCTTAAAGGTTGTGCTTTGTTTCAGTTCAGCGTGCATTCTCCTTAGCTTACCTGAGGGAATGTGGCCGCTGAGCTCAGCTAATAAAGCCTCCAAATTCTTCCTTTGGTTGTGGTGTCTATTGTGTCACGGCATGCCACAGTACATATTATTATTATTAAGGTGCAAAAAGGACAGGAAAATATATCCCTGGATGAAAATTTCCTTTGCTTACCACAGATATCCTAAACTCCTGCCTACAGAGATGCCACCACAAGGACAGGACCATTGGGACCACTCAAATTATCCTCTTCTAGTTTGCCTCCTAGAAAATGAAATTGAGATTGCCAGCACTAACATCTACATCAATCAAGAACTATCTGAAACGGGCAAAACAAGAGCATCATTAATCACTGTCTTCTGGGTGCTATAGCACATCAGCTTGCAAATTCCATTTCCCATCTACCTTTTCAAGGGCAAAAGAAACAGCTGGTTAGTCCATGTTCCCACCACACCCAACATGGTCCTGAACAGAGGCGAGGTGACTCAGATTACTCTTGAGCAAACGATAGCAATGTGCCTCAAGAATTTCTCAAACTATTTGTATTCTGGGAGGGGCTGAGGGGTAGAAATACAAGGCACTCTTTTTTTTTCTTAAGAAAACAAAATAATGATAGAAAACAACATTAGAAAGATGTATGATGTCACTAAACAAAGTAATAGGAATTCAACAATAGTTGCTGTATTACATGATGCTATGTTCAAAGTAGTTGTTCAATTACCAGATATCATATTAGATAGCAGGCATCAGAAAAACATTGGTCGTTCTATCTATAAAGGAATCAATGTTGTGAATTTAGCTCAGTGGAGGAATGCTTCCCTGGAACACGCAAGGCTCAAGTCATACATTACTCAGCCCCCTAATCAATTAAAGAATATCATTAAGCCAACATCAGCTCAGACTCTAAGTGAACACAGGAAAAACTATCCTTCAGGTACTTCTTGCGTTTTTGGGTGCCAGAACATTTGGAGGTAAGTATCTAAGAAAATACTATTGTTTTGTTTCATCATAAATATAAAAGTAAAAACCATCTTCAGAATTGCAACTTAAAAAACTATCAAAATACAGCAAAACTGGCTTTCTTCAAATGTGTTAACTGCTATTAGCTATTGGTATATATTGCTTTATTTTCTGCTGGTGTTTAAAGGCAAACAAGTCAGCACCAAAAACTAAAGAAATTTTGACAGAATGAAAAAAGCTCAGTGGAATTCATCTTGTTACTTAATAAAATGTAAATTAACACTGCCTCAGCTGAAGTCACTGCATAGGTATCTGAAATTCATTTTATGATTCCATGTCAAATAACATTTTAATTCATTTTTGTAGTTTAAAAGAATGTAATGTAACAGGCCCAACCCCTCATTATAGAAGTCAACATCCTCTTGGTTATATTGAGACTATGATTCTACACTCTAGGGTTCTTGGAACTAAGGGGAAAGCATCCCTTGTCTCTCCTTTCCAGATTCTATGGAGCTCAGATACAGCTGTCCACAACACAACCTGTCTCAGGAGTGGTCCCATAGGACCTATGTTGGCCAGCCAACACTCACATAAGCAAAAGACTGAGAAGAATCACCAGGTTCTATGAGAGATGATGCGGCCCTTGGAGAAGGGTAACTCCTCCTTGGGTCACCAACATGAAGAATGAAGCTTGCAGCACTGCACTGTGAGGAGAACAAACTTAAGAAGATGAAACCAAAGGTAGAAGTAAATAGGCAGTGAGCCAAAGAAAAAAGAGACAGTATAAGGATAAGGTCTCACAAGCCAGAGAGCCAACGAACTTCAGCCATGCTGGGGTACTTGTAAATGGGCCCCACTTGAGGTAAAACACATTAGCGGAGCCAGGTTCATGACCACGTTCCTGGTTATTGAACAGGCTGTCAAGTATGACTGAATGAGAGCAGCTGAGACCGTGAGTATTTGAGGGAGGAAAACTGCTGGAGGAAGTGGGAACAGAAGATTAGCACGAAGGAGTTGGGAAGTGAAGATCAACATAAAGGAGGAAAGGGTTCCAGGAAGGGCAGAGGCCAGGAGGTCTGCCAGCATCACCTGAACACCAAGGACTCTGTCCTCATCTGTAAATGGGAACCCAGGTCTGTAGTTTGGTGTTTGTTTGTTTGTTTGTTTGTTTGTTTTAAAGTAGCTCAGAATAGCTCACCTTAAATGTTAGTTGTCATCAGATTTCCATAAAATGTAAAATTTAAAAAAATTAACTCAATTTCTCGTG
>PVKA01052596.1:0-11628 GCA_004027165.1 Ctenomys sociabilis
AAGAAAGAAAGAAAGAAAGAAAGAAAGAAAGAAAGAAAGAAAGAAAGAAAGAAAGAAAGAAAGAAAGAAAAAAGAAAGAAAGAAACTCTGTACAGGAGTGATGATGAAAGACAGCTGTCTTTCTTCTCATTTTTAGCTGGAAGTCTTTCAGCTTCACACCAGTCAGTCTGGTGTTGCTGTCACTTTTCCCTAGTTGGCGTTTATTAGGTAGAGATCCAGACCTTCTTCACCGGTTTTCTTTATGATTTTAATTGTGAATGTTTTAATCATGAATGTTGGATTTGTGCAGCTATTGATTGTGCGATCGTGTGGGTATTGTCCTTGTTTTTATTTTGTGTAATGGTTGATTGATTCTGTCAATTCGTGAAGTTCACTTAAGAGTTTAAGTAAACTGGTTCAGCAACTCCACATCTCAGGGTATGCGGGCACCTGGATGGTATAAAGGAGAACTGAGGAAGGACAGATCTCTGGTTTCTTCAGAAGAGCTCCAGTCTTCTCCTTCAGCTTGGATGTCATTTTCTGGGCTCCAGTGTAAACACTTTGTCTTCTGGTGCAGGTCCTTTGACCTTTTGACAACTCTTCCACCTTTCTCACAGATCCATAGACTTCCTGAGAAAGATTTACACTGGACACTGCAGTGAGCTCCAGATATAAAACTGAATTTTTCAGTTGCCAGAGTACAGACTTTCTGCACCTTTCGTTATCCAGTTTTGTGGGTGGCCATTGTAAGGTAGTCTTACACAGTTTTATACACGTATATATCTTGTGTTACAAGATTCCTTAGTAAAACATTGATTGATAAATGTGACACATTATGTTTGTTGACTTAGGTCTATTTTGTCATCCATTCATCCCTAGGATGAAACCCACTCGATAATGGTGTGTGATGTTTTTGATGATTTGCTGCATTCTGTTGATGAGTGCCTTATTGAGAATTTTTGCATTTATATTCATCAACAACACTGGTCTGCAAACGTTTTTCAGTTGGATCCTTTTTTGGCCTTACAATTAAGGTGAGGTTTCCTTTCAGGAATGGCATTGGGAGTACTGCTTCTATTTCAGTTTGATTCAAGAGTTTGAAAGGGGTTGGTATTGAATCTTTTCTAAATTTCTTATGCATTTTTATAGTGCTCCACTGGGGCTAGATTATGTAAGTTGTAAGTTTTTCAATTTGCTTTTTTCAATTTCTGAATAGAACCTGAGCTGCGCAAAAAATAACTTTGAGATTTGAATGCTTATATCTGATAATCTCAACAACTAATTGGAAGACAACAATATGTGGCACAACAACCACTGTTGAATTCTTACTGCTTTGTTTATGAAATTGTGTATCATTTGTGATTTTTTTACTATTTTTCATTCTCTTTAAATACTTATTTTTAAAAATGAGAAGCAATAAATCCTGTCATGCGAAGGCAAACAAAGAAAAAAGAAGGAACAAATGAGATCACATAAGCTAAATAATTCAACACAGTAAAGCAACCAACCACACACCCAAGAGACAGTGCACACAGTGTGGAAAACCATTGCCAACCCCCATCAGATAAAGGAGTAACATGTAGATAACACATACAGAACATGGAAATTAGACTTTCCACATTTAGAGATCCTCTCAAACACATGCATCTGAAATGAAAATAAAATTCTCAGATTAAATTCATAAAGCCAATAAACTGAAAAAATACTCAAGCTTACTGGCTACAAGTTGTAGGAATGTGAATTTTTTCAATTTAATTAATTTTGTTAAGAAACAAATAGCAGTGAGACAGTTTCAAGACTGGTTAGTAGGATGGTTCCAATAAGCAACTCATTACATATTGTTGTCTTTGAGGAAGTTATTCATAGTAGAACATGCAGACATGGTATCTTGTCTAAACACTATTAGTACAAATCTTTCTTCTCTTTGAACTAATAGAAAATAGCTATATATCTATCCTAACTATTTTGCATATAAAGATACACACACACACACACACACACACTGAGATATCTCACTCCAGAGAATGCCTATATTTCAGTAAGCAATGCCAGAGTGGATTTGGGAGAAAAGAAAGACCTGCTCTTGTTAGTAAAAAACATAAACTGCTCTCCCCACTATGAATACTAGTATGGAGATTCCTTAAAAACAAAAGTAGTATACTATTTGACTCAGGTATTGTTGAATTGAAGAATATCATGGAATTGTTGTCCTCCAGAAGAAGATAAATCATCATACAACAGTGAAGTATAAATACCTGTCTTTATAACAGTATTACAAATCTTGGAAGAGCCTAATGTCCATCAACAAATGAATTTATCAATAAAACATCAAAATAGTATACATTGGAGTATTACTTTGCTATAGAGAAGGATAAATTTGAGTCATTTGCAAGAAAATGGATATACCTGAAGTGAACATCATTAAATGTGAAAAGGAAAAAAAAAAAAAAAGGAAGGAGGGTCAGGAAAGATAATAATAAAAAAGGATTGTGAAGTTTTGGGTGCACTCTCCCTCTCTTGTCAAGAAATGTAATCATCATGCATTTCATTCAGACAGACAGTCAGGAAGGAAGGAAGGAAGGAAGGAAGGAAGGAAGGAAGGAAGGAAGAAAGAAAGAAAGAAAGAAAGAAAGAAAGAAAGAAAGAAAGAAAGAAAGAAAGAAAGAAAAGAAAGAAAGAAAGAAAGAAAGAAAGAAAGAAAGAAAGAAAGAACTGAAAAGGTAAAGGGAAGGGGAGGACTCCAGGGTAGGGGCTAAAATACAGAATTGAAGAATATCGTGCACATGTGGTATAAATATGCACAACTAAAATTTCTGTTTTAAAAATTAACAAAATTGAGCATACAACTTGAGTGTTCAGTTTGATCCATCAGTAGCATATATATATTTGAACCAGGGATTGAACTCAGGCTCTTGTGTTTGTCAGGAAAGTGTTTATTCCACTGAGCCATCTGCCTGGCCCCTTCACCTATATATTTTAAACGTAAATACATGTTATGTAAATCTCACTTTCCCCTGTGTTTGTACATGGATATGTAGCACTTTAATTGCTGTTAAATAACCCAGGGGAAAGCACTCACCATCTGATTACTTAACTCTTTCTTTGATGTATCCAAAAGCAATGCAAAGAAATGTCGGGGTGGAAAATTTCAGGAACAAAAAGCACTCATGCTAAGGGTGAATATCATGGCTTGGCTCTATGGATTAGAAATACGCTAGTCCAAGGGCAGACAAAACATTACAAATTTGATTCATTTATTAAAGTACTATAAATTTACATTCAATCATTCAATTATATATCCCACAATATTCATGAGAACATCTCATTACAGTACATTACATGACTCCTCCATTTGTGTTCATTTAAAAATTAATCCGGTAACTTCTTCTAAGATGCTTAAAAATGTTGTCATTTTAATTAAAATATAATGTGTGATTTACTTGATACTACACAATTTTCAATTACATGTAACAAGTATACTCAGTATCACTGAATGACTTCACATTTCTGTGGAAAATAAAGGAAAAGAAAAATGCAGGGCATTTGACAATTTTCTGTAAACCCAGTTTTTCAATTTCATTTTCACAGTTGAATTTTTTAAAGGAAGAATGAACACACTCTACATTTTTAAAAGATTGTACCACTGTCTTTTTCAAAGCTTAAATTTGATTCAGAATACTACAGTAAACAGAAATCAGAGACAGCATTTAGAGGTAGTGGCACTTTTCATAAGTAGAATAGTTTTATTTTTTTCCCCAAAAAGTTGTATATTATTTGATATTATTATTTTCCCACTTTCATTACTGGATGAGGTTCAGTTTAATGAAGCAATTATTTGCCCAAATTTTCCATTAATTGCTCATGTCTCACAAATCAGAATGCTTTTTCTAAAAATATATGAATTTTCTTTTTCTATTTCCAAACATTCTCATTGAAAAACATTTTAATGACAATAGTGTTAAATGCTTTCTGATCATGAAACAATTTACTTATATTAACTAATTCAGCCAAAGAAAAGTCTTTAGAGCAAATTGATTAGATTCTCTGTGAATTCTTTAATTTCCAGCATGATGTTATAGAATAAAAATGTATAAAAATTTTCTGTCCAAAATGTACACTTAAAGAACAAAAAAACTAAAAATCTTTCAGGTAAATAATCTCTCATTACCTAAAACTGGTGCTTCATCATGCAAAAAACTTCATTTAAAAACTATCATTTAAAAACTTCCCATTGGTTATAGAGTTTTAGAGGGTTTAGGAATAACAACATCTTAAACCATTTCTCTATCTCTCTTGAGGTTTTCTTTTAAAATGGAGTGATAATTTGATGACTCAAAGTAAACAATTAAAATACAAACCTACAGCTTCATAAATCTATATTAAACAATCTTTATTCAGAAAGAGCATTAAAAATTCATTTCAGTTCTTTTCTATTCTATAGATAATGCTTTTCCTTGTTGTAAAATACCACATTTTAGGAATATGTTAATTGGTTAATAGATATAGAAATAGACATCATTACAATGTGATAGTTCATATATAAAGGTCAAATAAGACAACAAAATAAAAACAATATATAATAAAAAGAAAATTTTGTTATTTAGTCTGCAAATATGTAGAACATGGGTTGAATAAAATACTTACAAAGAAAATCAATTAATCAAAGTAAATATCAGGATTATTAAATACACACTTTCAGGTGTATTTTTTCATCTGTCTCAGGATACTATATGAACACTGAATCTTCTGTACTAAAAATGTTCTAAAAACAACTCCTTATAATAAACAAACTTTATAATAAAATATCTGATACCCAAAATTGTACCTAACAGAATAAAATTATTGCACAAAACCAGCAAATGTGTTATTAAAAAATTTACAGGTAGTAAAAAATCACAAATCTTGTGGAAAAAAATGAATTTTGAGAGTATATATTGCACACCATTATACACTTAGTTTTTCTCACTCCAGAAATGTATACTCTGCCTTCCCAAGATTCTGAAATGAAAATACTATTATTCTTTCCTTTTCTGGATTCACCTTCGTTATTTTGGAAATTTAGAAATGTAAGTAAGTACGGGGCCAGCCAGATAGCTCAGCAGCACAGAGAGCCTGCTTAGCGAAAGCGCAGTAGCCGGGGTTCAATCGGTGGCCTGCCTGCTGGCCCCGCCCACCGGGAACGCTGAGCAGGCAACTGAGACTAGGCTTGGTGGCGTGCACCTGTAATCCCAGCACTTAGGAGCTTTAAAACACGAGGATCACCGAGACCCTGTACACCCTGTACAACCTGTCCTAATGCAATAAGAAAGAAATGTAAATAAGTAGAAAATTGTACACTATTTAGATATTCACTTCTTATTCAGAAAAAAGATTTTAGGAGATATCTATAAATATTCATACATCACGATTTACCTTTTCAAGTAATACAGCAAATTCCCAATATACAAATATATAAAACTGTGTTCATCATTCATAAATTGAAT
The DNA here is from genome assembly GCA_004027165.1 of Ctenomys sociabilis. Taxonomy (NCBI): domain Eukaryota; kingdom Metazoa; phylum Chordata; class Mammalia; order Rodentia; family Ctenomyidae; genus Ctenomys; species Ctenomys sociabilis. Next base: position 5,463 of record PVKA01052596.1, read on the forward strand.
ATTTTTGGCACAGTATTTTTTTAATCTTTATGATTGTCATATTTATACATTTTATGAAAATTTACATACAATTTACTGGTGTAATTCTGTGTTACAACAGAACAAAGAATTCTTCTATGCATAATATTATATAAATCATGTTATATAATTATGTCATAGCATATTACAAAAAAATACATATTATTTGTGACTTAATATAGTTTATTATTGTTTTCTCATAAAGAATCACTTCATGAAAATTTTGCCAGTCTATAGCTCAAAGATTTTGTTCTAATTATTAGTTTAGGAACTTCATAGATTTAGAATTTATCAATAAATCTGTACTCAATTAATATTAGTATATGTTATGAACAAATGGTTGATATTATTGATATTCTTTGACAAACTTCTTTTCCAGATATATTCGCTTTTTCTACTGCCAGTTATTAGAAGAAATATTCTGTCATGCTCTGTTTGTTTACCATTGCAGAAATAATTGATGAAATATTTTATCTCTCAAAGTATTGCAGAGTTTTATCTCATGGTGATATTTAAGCATATTCATATGACACTGTCCTATTACTAGGACGATTATCTGAACTGCACAACTTCAAAGAGGACAGGACTTAAAAAACACAGTCTGTGTCATGTTTTCAAAGGAGTCAAGTCACATCAGAGGCCAGAAGGCACGAATGTCAGGGGCCAAGTTCTATCCAATACAGCTACTTACTTCAGTAAGCAGAGCAGGAGCACTGCTTCTTGCAATAAAGTACTATTCTGCCATGAAGAATAATAGCCTTGAGACACTTCTAGGCACATGGATGCAGTTTGAGACCATACACGTAAGTGAAAAAAGTCAGACTCACATATGTAAACATCATGTATCTCCTTGGTGTGAGAAATTTAAAAAGGAAATAAGGTGAAAATGTAAAATATAGGGAAAAAATATTTGAAAGAAAAGAAGAATTAAGAGGGAGAAACAGAAAAGGCAAGAAGGAAAAGGAAAAAAAAATATCTAAAAGGGATAAAATGGAAACAAAGCTTTGTAAATAGGGAGGAGAAATGTGCTGAAGGAAGGAGAGGGGATTGGGAAAAAAAAGGAATCAAAATATATCATGCATAAGCACAAATTCCATATAAAGTAAATAATCACTAAGTTTACCTAAAATGTCCCAATAAACTTAATTTTTAACAAGAACCAAGGAGACCTCCGTACTCCATGCAGCAGGGTTCCTTACTAACTCCCTAGGCAGCTCTCGAGACAATCAAGTTGATGAGTCAGCTCAGACGTCACACCCACTGCTTGGTAATGGGCGCCAAAATATATCTCTTGGAACATGCTTAATCCCCCCAAACATGATAACAAGCTCAAGATTCTGCCAAATGTGATCCAACAGTCTCGTATACAAGCCACACTAAGTATTACATTTATATAAATATCAACAGTTCCAACAGTGCTAAAAATTGTTTTAAAAATTTATCAAGTCAAAGTCTTTACTGGAACTCAAGGAAAATTCCTAGCTCATATCTCTGCAAAAGATAAAATCAAGTTAAATAATCCAATTATTCATTATAACAGGATAAGTGTTTTCATTATAAAATAGAGAAATGGGGAGTTGGACCAAAGCAAGACTGAAATTGAGTACAATGTACATTAGTTGCTATGGAATCTATCACTTTTCCGGGGTCTTTACTGAATCTTCAGCCTTATATCCAGAAGTTATTATTATTTGTCTGGTCTTTTTGAGGCTGGTTCTTGTCCTCACTATGCAGTTCAGATCGGCCTTGAGCTTACTTTGTATCCCAGGTTGGTCTTGAACTCAAACTCACAACAATCTTCCTGCCTCAGCCTCCTGAGTTCTGGAACAATAGGCATACACCACAATACCTGCCTTATTCCAAGATACACATTGTTCCTACTTACTTGCCATAGTAGGCCTTCCTTTGAAGTCTGGGTCTCCATGATCTCACAACTCTTATGTTCTGTGTAAAGGAGCAATCCTGTGGATTATGCCAGGTTTTGGCATTAACTTGTTCAGTGGCTGGACACCCTTGGAACACAGTTGCCAATGCTGCTGAGTGACAGGAAGGTGCGTCATTTCAAAGCACATCCTTGGAAGTCAGTTCCCTGAAGGTCTTTTCAAAAGGGTGGTACAGAAACTGTCTTCTAAAATGCAATGTTAACACATTTGAAGCATCGATTCTGCTGTCTGGGATCCTGCTGATTCCCAAAATTACATTAGGTCATCTTGTATCCATGTTCACAATGAGCGGTGTCATACTAATGGCCCAAAACTACTGAGAATTCACACTTTCTTGAATCTAAACTCTATTGGATGTTCCTTATGGGCTCTTAAAATGCAGTTTTTCAAGTACTTCTGTATTCCTTTTTGTTCCCAGACTTTATTATGGGTCAACCAAAAGTATCTGTTAGTATCCATACAATAAACTGAGAGCTGCGTTGTCTTGAAATTTACTCTGCCAAATAAATTCTCCACTGCTCTGCTGGAAAATCCTGCATAATCACAGAATATGGGCAAAATGAAGACTGTCTTCTGCCTGAGAACAATATATAAGATCTTATGTCAATTATCAATGCAGTGCTTGCTCCTTATCTGAGACCTCTTGAGGTTTTCCTTTGCTATCTGCATAGTTAGTGGTGCACTGATAATCCAAGCTCTCACCAGAACCTCCAATTAAACTTGTGCATAGCATTCTGGGGCTTCTCTCCCACAAATCTTTCCAAACTCTGCCAGCCACATTCAAGGGCTTCTGAAATACATGATCAGCTCTAGTCACAGTGGTAGTATCATTTTTCTATTATAAATTTTCTACATTGGTCAGTTTTCCTATTGTTGGGTGATTTTTACCTGACACCCAGTACTTTAAAAGGAATGACTTATTTTAGTACATTTCCAGAGATTTTAGCTTATTCTTAGATGGCTCTAATGTAGAAAAATTATTATGGAAGGGCATTACATAGAAAAGCTACTCTGCTCACAACATCCACGAAGCAGCTCCAGAGAACAGTGCACAGTGAGAGGGGAGAGTGGCCAGACACAGTGACCAAAGCCAACCCCTTCAGACATTCGCCAACCTAATGAAGTTTACAATTATGTTGATTTATTGCAGTGCACAACACTGTGTTCTTTACAAAATCATTGGGGTAATTCAATTCAAGGAGTGTAAAAATCTACAGTGTTTTCTCCTCTAAGAAATTTTGCCTCATCTATGTTAATTTAGTATCTGTAAAACATTACTAAAATATGAGCAAATATTCACAAATTATTGTGCAAAATTTTAAACAATATTTTGACTCTAATAGATACCTATATCTATGAAAAATTAAGGGGATTTTTATTCCAATTGTTTAATGCTGAAATAAATTATAAGGCATTTATATCATTTGAAGAAAACATTGCTAAATCACTTTGCTCCCACACAAAAACACCTAGTCATTGGTTAAGAATGCAGAATCAGCTTGGCATCATACTCCTAAAAACAATTATAATGAGCAAATTGGAATAATATTGTGAAGATTCAGAAAAGAAAAATTTTGTTTTTCACGTCTTCAAGTTGTACTAAAATACCTTAAAAATATATGAACCAAGTGAAATATCTTCCTGAAACTTAAAATATCAAATATGCTGACCGTGCCCCAGAGGCATGCAGTGGAGGGGACTGAGACTGGGCATGGTGGTAGCACCTGTTGTCCCAGCCCTTGGGAGGCTGAAAACAGGAGGATCACTGCGAGTCTCACCTGCATCGTGAGATCCTGGAGATGCTGTACTAAATACAAAAAAAAAAAAAAAAGGAAAAGAATAAAAACAAATAAAGCAATTTTTACAAGTTTAGATGTGAATCATAATGCCTCTATCATAATTACTAAGTTCTTCGCTCAAAGAAAAATAAAATAGCCGTAGAAAATTGGTCGATGTGTTACACTGGCTGAGAACTAATGAAAATGTATTTACTGAAGTGGGACACTTTGAACGTTTCAATGCAGTTCGCTGAATCCCACCTACATCGGGAATTGCCACTTCGGTGGCCTCAGACCAGTGACATCTGCAACTGTTACCATCTCAGCAGCAATACATGCTCTCCTCTCCGTCAGTATCACTGAGTCACCAAATTTCAGGATGGCGCCTGGCTTTTTTTTTCCTTTCCTTGAATGTATTTGGTACAGGGTCTAGAGATGCAGTTCAGACTCACTGTGATCTTTGCTCAGCCTCCCCAGTGATTACAGGCTTGCACCGCAGGCAGACTCAGTCACCAGATCAGTGTGCCTGGGGGCAGGGTCGATGAAGTATATGGTGCCAGGGTCAAACCCTGGTCCCTGCACTTGCCTAAGTAGACACTTAATCCACTGAGCTATCTTGATGGGGTTGCTTGGCATTTTTTAAGCCACTAAATTTTCAAGTTAATTGTAATGTATGGTAAAATTTGAGAACCACTAATCTTAAAAATGTCCTATTCAGGTAAGGCTAACTAGGGTAACATGAATCAAGCAGTAAAACTGTTGAGAATTGAATTATTCAGTAAAGATTTTTACCCAAGCAAAAATATGCCTGTGTGTACTCTGCATTGATACCAAGCATGGAGCAGGGAAGTCACTTTAAGGGAGTGAGAAGACCCGCTCCTTACCAAATGCCAACAGAAAGAGGAAACAAACTTCTACCAAAGCAAAGCCCTTCCATTGTACAAGACAGAGGCCTAGGGTCACTTGGGACCGATGTAGAAGACTGCAAGACTGTCTGAGCTCTAACCACTGCATTGAGCATGAGAGAAGAGATGTTTGGCATGCTGGAAAGAGAAGAATGTTGCAAAATTATTGCCTATGGTCCAGATAGTTCACTACGACGGAGGGAGCAGTGTGAAATGAGATATTTTGGGTGACCCAATTATACAAGACTGGTGGGTAATCTGCAGATAGAGTAATATTCTCCATAGTAATAGGCCTTACATAATCAAATTTATCTGACAACAGTGAAGCTACCTATAGACTTTAAAAATGAACACAAGGCCCTGTAAAAGTTAAAGTTAAAAGATGTTTGATATACAGTGGTACAGGGAAGTATTCCCTTTCCAAAACTGCACGATGGTAAAAGAAATGAATGGGATAAAAGCAAGACTAGATCCCCGCAAGGAACACATCAAATCCTTTATCTCCAGGTCCCACAGCAAGGGTAAGATGTGCCAAGATGGGAGTGCCCAAGGATTTGGCTGGCCTCACCCTAAGTGCATCACTGTGTTTAATATCTGTGGCCTCTCTGCTAGGGTGTCTCTGCTGACTGTGGCTGTCATCAGCAGACTCTTTATGTTCTTGACAGCTCCAGGTTCTTGGGATCTTCACCCCACCTATGAGTTAACTCTTAACGGCTGCACATAGTCTTTTTAGGGGTACACTACATGGTCTCCCAAGTCTTCTGAAACATACATGGAAGTGAGTGGAAGACCACAGAATTTTACTCAAGACCTTTAAAATTAGCACTGTGTAGATGACACCAAGGTCTGCTGCTAGCTTGACACTAGACCACCTGCCTGTGATAACAGCTGTTGAATTTTCTGAGAGCCTCAATGGCTGAGAACTGTTGAAGGGATTCCTAGAGAATAATTTCCTAGAGAGCTCTTCTCAGGAAAGGTCTACAGGCTCTTTTCTCAATGAAAGCTTTACAATTCTGCAGCTATGTCTGAAGCTTATGACTTATTTTTAATAATTTTTTTCATCAATCCTGATATCCATTGACCCATGTTTGCAAGCACTTTTTCCAGATAAAATATCCAGCCTTTCATATCTGCTTTTTACTCTGAGTTTTCATTGCAGATCTAGCTAAAAGAAGCCAACATAATCTGTATATCAGTCAAATATTGGGCTTTTTAAATAATTTCCTCCAACAGATCAATTAGTCAACCACCCTTAATCTCATGTTCTTTTCATAGTTTCAAGACATGGACAAAATGAAGACAATTTTTTTTATTGTTATATTCATTTTTTTTATTTAGTTTTATTTTATTGAAATACAAATGTCAATCAGACAGTTTCAAAACACCATAACCATACAGAGTCAATGAAATAATACATTGCAAACTGTTTTCATAACGTTTTGGTATTGTACAAGGTGCATACATGATATTATATTTACAGGTATTTATGTAGCTGAATTATATCAAAGATTCAATAATTATT
>PVKA01052597.1:0-11628 GCA_004027165.1 Ctenomys sociabilis
AAAAAAAAAGATATAGGAGGCCCTTTCCAGACTTTGTCATGGTCAGTCTGAAGGAGTCCACATCTGCATTCCCAGAAAAAAGTTACTGAAATTCCAATAAGTAATTCCAATCTACCATGTCCAGTGCAACCCACAGTGAGAACAAAGACACTAAGGCATGTTTGTAGTTGTGGGGAGCCAGAGGGTCCAAAGTCCAGCTAGAACAATGGCTAACCAGAACAAAGGCCTTGACTTTGGACCAAACCTGGGTTTTATTAGCATCTAAAGAGGGGAGTGGTTGGGTTTGAGTGACCCTGAGAATGTTAGGAAGGGAAGTACACAAACGCTGTGAGCTGGGTTAGAAAAGCAGAGAGCTAGTACCTCTGCAATGGGGGTGGGGGGGATCTGCATAACACAGTTTGAGGGAGTATCTTGTGTCTTGGGGTCAGTGCTTCTGCTTTGGTGTGTAATCTTCATGCCCTGATATGTCAGATTCTATCTCTGGCCTGGGCCCTAGCTTGGGCACATGTTATGGTTTGTGTCTAGGTGTCCCCTCAAAGCCTCAAGCAGTCTTGGGGCAGCTTCTGGAGTTTGTGATTGATCACTGTGGGTGTGGTTGCTGCAGCTGCCCTGGGGCAGGTGATTTGCATTACAATGTAAGGTGGAAAGAGAAGCAGACAGCTTGAGCTCTGGCTACTCCTCCCTTGTGCTCTTGCTCTTTGCTGCCTCCATGAAAGGTTGCTTTTCTACTTGTTCTGCTCTGCCTTGGAGCCAGCTAAATATGGACTGAAACCTCCAGTAACTGTGAGCTAAATAAACTTTTCCTTCCTTTTGGATGTCGGGTATTTGTGCCAGCAACAAGAGAAGAGTAACTGAGGCAGCGTGCTAGCTGGGAGCTCTAGGTACAGCATCACTGACCTGTCACACTGCTTTAAAGACTACACACCAGCACCTGGGCTAGACCCACTCGCATTGCGTAAAGCCAATTGAGGGGTAAAGAAATATCCTAGCAGGCTCTGCACACATCAATACACGGAAATAGGGTCAAGTTTAGCCAGAATGGTGACTGTAAGGTCCGAGCCGAACAGACTCCATGAGTGTGAGTCAGACCACCATGTTAAAAGGTCAACAAAAGATTGTTAAGGTTACTATGGTTACTGCCCTACCCTCCAGCACGTAATGTCCCTACGTGCCCCACAGCTTGTAGATGTCCTTGAGATAACCCAGCCGAGAAGATCAGTTCCTAGAATGCCAGGACCCTTCAGAGAATTGCCCTCCCCGATTCCTGCACCATCCAATCATTGTAAAGGACAATATAAACAGTCCTATCCTTTCAAATGTCAGCCCCGCTAACCTACCCGATTGGCTTCTGTAACTCTACTTGCTGCTTAGCCCACCAAAAATCCCAGCCTCGGAGTCACCATGGCCCAGTTGCCTGGTGACCCTGTGCCGGCACAGCTTCTAAAATAAAATCCCCTTGCTTTTGCATGAGAGGACGTCTCTTGGAGTCTCTCTTCACGCGGTGGGCTTCTCAGACCTAACAGTGACAAGTACTTTTCTTTCAGGGTCCTCTGCAGTTGGGGAATGCCGCCTCTGCCCCCTCATATGGCAACCAGTATGACGTTATAAAGCTCTGGCTCCTCATCCCAGTTTGGGGTAGTTCTGAAGGATGGAGTCTGCTGAAGTTTCTGTTCCAACTACAGTTAACTTCTGCTTCTGCTCAGTATTGTTCCTTCCCCTGACGTTAATCCCTAAAGCGCTTTCAAACCAACTTCCTGCACGCTGGTTTCCACCCGAGCGTCTGCTTCTCCAGACACACATTTGGAAAGTGAACAGAGGCGGGGAGTGGCTCAGCATACAGAGCTTCCCTCCTGTCCTGGTCACCTTCTCCTCACTGAGACACAGTGCCTGGCACCTGCAACCTAGACAGAAGGTTACTTTGGCTCACAGCTTTTAAAACTTTCAGTGCAGAGTCTGCCTGACCCAAGACAGGAAGGGTGCGGTGAAGGAGAACCCAGAGGAGGATGAAAAAGGAGGATGCTCGTGTCGTGGAAGCCGGGAAGCAGAGTAGCAGAGCGGCTCGAGAGGAAACCGAGCCCTCCAGGTCTCGCTCCCCCAATCACGTGAGCCTCCTCTTCCCGCGAGGCCCGCCTCCCAGCAGCACACAGCTGTGGATAAGCCTCTGAAGAATGAAGCTCCCCATGATCCATGCACCTTCCTCTGAACATGTGAGCTTTCGGGGGGCACATTTCAGATCAAAACTATACCCCTAGCGAAGTTCTAGATTCTATCTCCAGCAACACACACACACACACACACACACACTGTGAACAGATAGGCTTCAGAAGGGAAGAAGATTATGCATGTGCACAAGGATAAATGAGAAGAGAAAACACATTGGTTTAATTTATAGAACCAGAGTCATTTGCTCAGGATGACAGCAATCAACCTGCAAGCTGTACTCAGCCCTTGGGGCTGCAGAGCACCCTACCTTTCTCTTGGACCACTTCACCTAGCCAGAATTATTCCTAAGAAGCCCTTGGAATTTCCTTTCTTTCCCCCTTACAATGATATGTAAGCGCTCTTTCATCAAGGACAGCTGGCGTATGAGGGCCAGCTGTTCAGCTGCCAAGCATGTACCATATACAACCTCTGACTGCTCCCTGGACTCAGATTCTGACCTCCAGATCGTCACCCACATTGTTTTACAACATGTCTTAGATGATTCGAAAGGCATGCAAATGGCTGGAAGCATGAGCAACCTGATTTTCTCTACATGATGCTAGGATCTGGAGGTTTGTGGAATGTCCTGGCCCTGAGTATTCATGCCAAAAGCAATTTATTTGAATACATTTTTAAAAAAATTTTTAATACAGTTTTAACTCCTTTGCTTTCTGAAATTTTTAGGCTCAAAATGAATGATCCAGGAAGCTGCAGTTCATTTGTTCATAGTTTCTAATTTCAGTAATGAAAATGTATTATTTTATAAGGAAAGCTATAAAATTCTATAGCCAAAGATCAAACATGGGTTGTTGGTGCTCCAGTAACCAGGAGTTTACTCTGGTTATGAGTCAGACTGATTTCACAAAATAATCAGATATACCTGACAATGCTTTTGCCAAAGAATATATTTTTGCCAAGTCTTTAGAGACCATCAGTAGACTTAAGTTTCCCCTTTCTTCTTGTTTTTACTTCTACAATCACCAAAAGGAAATTTTAAAGCCTTTCCAAAAATAACTCTCGTTCTGTAAGTCACCAGTGCACAGTCCTGGCACCCTATACGTTGAAAAGGCTGATGTGAGCCAGACAAAAAGCATTTTTCCTGCACACACACAGTTCATGCATCCTCCCTTTTATGCTGTGACCCTCTAGCCTCCAGTGAGAGGTCGCGCTACTCTGAATTCTGTGTGTGTGTGTGTGTGTGTGTGTGTGTGTGTTACTGAGGATTGAACTCAGGACCTTGCACTTGCCAGGCAAGTGCTTATTCTACTGAGCTATCTCCCCAGTCCTACTCTGAGTTCTTGACATATACAATTCTTCCTTCAAAAATCAAAGGTGTGGATATTCAAGCCGAGCAGCCAGGGTCAGAGCAGGGGCCTAGCTCCCGGTTGCCTGCACACACTGGGCTGATGAACAGGGTCAGGCCCTCTATTTCCTACCTGGCACCAAGGGCTGAAGTAGACCAGGAGTATAGGGGTGGGTGAGGGGACTGTGGTGCCTAGAGGGAACCTGGTTTTGTAAGGGAGACGAGGCTGAGTGTGCGTGCTCCTTCTGTGATTTTTAGAACTCAGCGTAAGAATGAGCTGCTCTCCTCAGTACCAGACATTCATCTGTCCTGGATACTTGGTATTTCATTGCCTCTTCAGACCCATAGTGCATTAAGTTATTAACCTGCCGTTAAAAACACAAAGGCAAGCTGGGCGTGGTGGCGCATGCCTATAATCCCAACACTTGGGAGGCTGAGACAGCAGGATTGTTGTGAGTTCGAGACCAGCCTGAGCTACAAAGTGAGCTTAAGGCCAGCCTGAACTGCATAGTGAGACCCTATCTCAAAAAGACCAAATGAATGAATGAATGAATGAATGAATGAATGAATTAAAGGTATGGCTGGGGAGATGGGTCAGTGGAATAAGTGCTTCCCTGGCAACTACAAAGAACTGAGTTCAATCCCCAGTTCCAAAAAATAAAAATTAAAAATTAAAGGTGTGTGACCTTTTTTGTGTAGACTTGTAAGCTAGAGATCTTTGGCCACGAGCACCTCTTCAACATTGTCTAGAGCCCAGTGGTGACCTGTGAGCTCTAAAACTTCCCAGTTGGCCTGGAAAGCTGGTTAGTTGGCTGTGGTTTCTCCAGCTGTCTGCTCCACCCATTCATGACTGGTCACCTGTATCATCTGAGCCCAGAAATGAAGAGCCGAAAGACACAGAGGAAGTAGCAGCCAAACAGCAGCGCTCATCCTGAGATGAACTTGCCCAGTACATGGAAGGAGTGCCACAATTTAGAATTCACCTGAGCAGTTTGATTCCTTGCAATAAAATAGGCTTCAGGATGGCATATTAATCCAACATCAGTAAGAATCAGGAGAAAGACATTGTTTCAATTCTTTTTAGAATCAAGCAGAGAAAAAGGCACTTCTTTTCCTGAAAATGCATCCTTGGGATTGAAGTAACATTTTCACATCAGAGTGGGTAAGTTGAGGCTGGGGTGTAGTGGGGTGGTCAGGTTATGCTTGCCATGCATGAGGCTCTGAGGTCAATTTCCATTCCCAAAGGGATGATTTTATTTATTTATTTTGAATGTATTTGGTTGTTACACGGTCTCCCTACACAGCTTGGACGCAGTGGTCCTCCTGTTTTCAGCCTCCCCAGCACTAGGATTACAGGTGTGTGACACCATGTCCAGACTCTGTGGCTGGGGACAGGGCTGGTGCAGCATTTGGTGTGGGGTATTGAACCATGGTCTCTGTGCTTGCCTAAGCTTGCCTAAGCAGGCATTTTAATCTGTTTTCATACAGGACTTGAAGAACTCTGCTCCACACTCTCCTTGCCTTCATGGTTTGTGTATAGAAGTCGGCTGTAATTCTGATGGGTTTTCCCTTGAATGTGATCTGCTTCTTCTCTCTAGCAGCTTTTGGTATATTATTCTTGTGTTGGATTTCTGGGATCTTGACTATTATATGTCTCGGTGTGTTTTTACTTGGGTTGAAGTTATTTGGTGTTCTGTATGCTTTGGTGACCTGAATGTTGGATTGTTTCCTCATATTTGGGAAGTTTTCTGCAATTACTTCTCCCCAAATTCCTTTTATGTCATTTGTATTGACTCCTTCATTCTCATTGATACCAATTAATCTCACATTGTTCATCCTGGCGTCATCTTACAGGTGATGGATTATTTTTTCCTGCATTCTTGTTGTTTTTAAGAGATCCTTTCTCCCCTTTTCACTAGCTGCACCAGCCTCTTCAAGATCTGAAACTCTGTCTTCGCTTTCACTCAAACAGTTTTGTAGACTCGTGACTGATATTTTTAGTTCTTCTATATCTCTTTGACTCTGTTTCATGCATTCTATTTCTTTTCTGTCTTGCTCATTCTAGGAATCTGTCATATTTCTGATCTCTATTTTTTTATCCATCTCTTCTTTACAGATAGTCATTAATTCTTTTTCTGCAGAGTTTCTTCCAAATTGGGTTTCCTCTGTATATTTCTGGACTTGCTTCTGTATTTCAGATGCTATGATTTCAAAGAATTCTTTTTTGATTTCAGAAATTATTTCTGCTTTGAGTTCCTTAAGACCTTTCTGCTATTGTTTCTTTGCTTCCGTTGCTGTTAATTCATACATTTCAGCTGGAATAGAAGTGTTCCAGCTGAACAAGTGCTCTCTGCACTTGTTCTGGGTGAGCATTGGGTTTCCCCCATGTTTCTGGATTTGATTCATTATGTCAGATGCTATGTATTCAAATATTTCTTTTTTATTTCAGGTGTTAATTCTGGTCTGAGTTCCTCTGTACCTTTCTGCTATTGTTCCTTTGCTTCCGCCTCTGTTCATTCATTTCAGCTGAGCTAGTATCCTCTGCACTTACTGGTGGACTCAAGGCCTGGGATTGCATTTTTCTCCTTGTCTTTGTCATTTTGTATAGCACTGACCTCTGATCTTTGGTGTTGAGCTTTGGTGCAGCTATAACCTTAGCATGCAATGAGATTCGGGTGCCAGTCTATTAAGTTTGAGATCATCCAGTTATGCCTGTCCTGGATCTAGCTGTTACGTTCAGATCCTTTTTCTGCAGCTCCTGTGGTTCCCCTCTGTTGGTTCCCTGGTCAGGTGAGCACAAACTGAACTGGAATGCAGAGCAGCTAGTGAAAATTCCCATTATCTTGGCTGGCTTTGGGGCAAGGATCCAGAAAGTTGCTGGAGTCGGCCCTCCTGTCTCATGCAGGTCGCTCTCTATGTGGGTGGGCCTCGGCTTTGGTGGGTCCACTGAGCTCCCAAAAGGATAGTGGATGTTCTTATTCACTGGGCAGGCTGTGCTGGGTCAGCCAAGCTAGGCTGGGTCCGGGGCTGCGGGCCGGAACCGGAGAAAGCTGGGAAGGTCCCTCTGGTGCGAAGGGTCTAGAGCCCTCACTCACCGGCCGAGCTGTGCTGGGTCTGGCGCCACGGGGCCTAAGCAGGCACTTTAGTCGGCTAAGCTATCCCACCGGCCCAGCAAATGGATTATTTTTAAATGTAATTTCCATTTTCTCAAAACACTGTTTCAAGTTAGGACTTGACTGTTCAATTCTTGCTCATGGGTGAGTTTCTTGTCATTATGAGTGCAATGGACATGGAGCGGCCGATCATGTTCACAGGGTAGCTGATGGTGACAACCGTAGGACCATCAGGCGTATGCTTGACAGTAACAGCAGCTGCAGTCTGCCACCTTCATTGAGCAGTGGAGTCTCCCTGGACATAGCTGGACTTCTCTGGAAGGAAGGAGGACGCTGCCTTTGGGTTTCTCGCATCCTTCTTTGGCCTGTGACTCTACAGTGCCCTTGCGCCCGGTGCACTATCCTGGAGGTGCACCTTGGAGGAGGATTTTTGTGATGTAATTACCTAACAAAGCATCACAGAAACTGTTGACAGGTGCTGGCAGTCTCCATGTGGCGATGCAGATTTGCCTGAGTGGTCCAGGAGGCAGGTAGGTATGCGCTGCAACTGCAACACTTGTGCTGCAAAGCCCTGTCTTAGATGAGCTGCTCACAGAGCTGCCCAGCATTTGCCCTAGAGCTGTCATGGTGAACTGTTTAGAGACCCAAGCGCCAAACTGCACCCCAGGGCCCATTTATTTTTCACAAGGTGCCAGCACTGCCATTTATCCTGAGTACTGAGGCATTAGTTTAGAAAATAACAACTCTATATTAACAGCTTTTGTCTTTAAAACAATGACAACAAGCCGGGCGTGGTGGCGCAGGCCTGTAATCCTAGCACTTGGGAGGCTGAGGCAGGAGGATTGTTATGAGTTTCAGACCAGCCTGAGCTACAAAGTGAGCTTAAGGCCAGCCTGAACTGCATAGTGAGACCCTGTCTCAAAAAAAAAAGACAAAAAGAATAAAAATAAAAAATAAAAAAATAAAATGACAGCAACAACAACAACAACAAAAAAGCACAACACATGTGTCATAGGTTTGCCACCACTGCCCCAGAGAAAGGTATTTTTATTTTCCTGACAGAAAATAAATCTTTCTTCCCTCCAAATGGAGACAGTATCCAACTAGGCTTCCAAGTGTACTTGCATTTCAGCTAATGCTCTGTGTCTTTCAGCTCTAGCTTTCAGTCAATGTGCTTAGCACTCAATCAATGTGCTTAGTTGAAATTAAGAGAGCAGGAGGGGTATAGAGAAAGAAACAGAGAAAACATATTTTTAGGCACTTGCTCCTAGCTAGGGATTTACTCCTCTTGATCTCATTTTATTGGATTTTGTTTCATTTTGGGCACTGGAGATTGAAGCTACAGCTTCACAAACGCTAGGCATACACTCTGTCACTGAGCTACGCCCTCAGCGCGCTTGAAGGAATACTTCATGGTGCTTATTGTTACATAAAATTGCTTTACTCTCAACATCCTACAAAATCCTGATAGGGAAAGTCTCATTTAAAATTCTAAACTGAGGAAGAAATCAACGCTATTCCCTCACACTTGGGGCTGTGATAAGAAAGTGGCATTAAAAATAATTTGCCGAAAGGATTTACAAACTGTGGTACAAGGTTTCAGGATAAATCCTGAGGGAACTTGAATGACCTTAATCAGATACAAAAGTTACATTTCTTGTTATATAAATCTTGCTTTACCTTAGTCTTAACTTTCCAGCAGAAAAGTATAAAAACGAGGTACAAAAAGTAAAGCCATATTAATATACTGAGCTGTAAAAGGCTCAAGTCAACAACTTCTGACACTGCCAGTCCTTCAGAAAACCCACTACTAATATGGACTACTGGACTACATTGGAATATTTTGTTGAATTCACACACTTACAATATTTAAATGACAATGGAATACACATCTCTGACCAAACTAAACAAAATAAGGGGATACAAATCAACGACCATTTTGTATCCGTATATTCAAAATAGTTAGGGTAGATATATAGCTACATTGTCTTAATTTGGTGAATAGAAAGATTTGTTTTAATAGTGTTTGTGGACAGGATATCATGTCTGCATCTTATACAGTGAATAACTACTACTAAGACAACAATATGCAATGTATTTATTATTGAAACTGTCCTAATCAGTTTTGAAACTGTCTCACTATTTGTTTCTCAATAAAGTTATTAAAAAATAAAATAAAAATAATTTGAAAAGTAAAAAAGAAAATGATTATAGTTAAGCTACAGGCGGCAAGACTGGAACTAGAGAGCTGGGTGTCTCGGGCTATGGGCTCCTCTCCATACCCCACTTCCTACATCACTTGGCAAGTCCCCACACCCTGTGCTCCTCGGCTGAGCCTGATGCATGGCCTGTGGGAGACACAATTCTGAGCACAGCCAGCCCTATGGAACAGGCACCATGCTTCACAGGCTGGCGGAACCACCCGTCACCTACAGTGGCAGAGAATGAACTGGGGCTCACTCCCTCCTCTGTGTATTTGTGTCACATGTTAAGAACATGTCCACTGAGGAAAGGTTGAAGAACTGCTCCAGACTACAGGGTATTAAAAAGACCTGAAAACTCACCTACACATTTTATCTTAATTTGGGTTCTGGAAGGATTATTTGGGGACAGATAGAAAATTCTGGATCTCATAGAAGTCCAAACAGAAAGAAAGCACTAGGAGATGGCTCAGTGGAATAGGTGCTTCCCTGGCAAGTGCAAGGGCTTGAGTTCAATCCCTGGTTATGCCAACAAAAAAAAAAAAAACAAAAAAGGAAGAAAGAAAGAAAGAAAGAAAGAAAGAAAGAAAGAAAGAAAGAAAGAAAGAAAGAAAGCAAGCAAGCAAGCAAGAAAGCACAACAGTTAACCTTTCACAAAAACCAATGGGGAATGTTGTAACCTGGCTCAAGCAACTTCATTCTGTAAAATTTATGTGAACTCCATTTTTAACCCCATGCCGTCTTGCTGTTCTGTATGTGCTGTGTCCTGTCCCTAGCCTAGCTACTTGCTACCAAATAGAATTATAACTGTATGTTAAAAATATAACCTGATCCGTATGTGGTCCCTGACCCCTGTGCAGCTTTTCCTTTGTACTCAAGCTGCCTGACCACCCTCTTTTGTGACTTTCAGCTTTAAAAATCCCTGCCTCTCCCTACCTCGGCACACATCTAGCAATCTTGCTTGGGTGTACGGCGTTGGGTACCAGCTAAAATAAAGCGCTTCTTTGTCTTTCTGTACTTGCCTCGCTATCATTCGATTTTTGAGCTACAACAACCTTACCTACCATTACCTGAAGCCCCATCTTCTCTGTCCATGATCACAGTTCCAGAGCTTGGGGAGGCCCTAAGACAGGCCAGGTGCTTATTTAATATCTGTTTTGTGAAAGAAGGAACTGGGCCACTTCAAGACAGAGTTAAAATCTAGAGGAGATGTTTAGGGCCATCTGTTCTCAATTCAAGAAAGAACTGAACGTCTTAACACTAGTTCCTAATCTCTGCATCTAAAACACCTTTGGTCAGAAAAACATTCTAACATTGATTCACTTGTTTCAGGGACCAAGTTTATCACCAAAAATGTTTCTTGTCATTCTAAAGATCAAATGCTTTTGTAATGTCTAACTCAGGATTGCCTAATGTCCCTTCTGGTTCGGCTACCTCTGTCTTTCCGGCTGCCTGGGTGTTTTTTAACAGCTGTTCTCTCTTCCTAAAGAAACAGATTGGATTGGATAAGGCAGAGCCTCACGCACTGCTCTGGAGCTAACTGAAGGCCTCCTTTGAGAGGACATTCAGGTTGCCGAGCTCAGCAGGACCATATGCTGCACAGAGGCCTCAGGTCCCTGGTGGGGCGCAAACATGCAGCACCCCTTCTCCGCACTCTAGCTGGCTACCACTGGCCCTCCAGGTTGGTCTGGATGCGAGGTCAACCCATCTCTGTGAGTACCCTTATCATCTGCCAATGCTGGGCACTGGGAGGCTGGGCATAGACTCCAGAGGAAGAGCTGAACGGGACCTTGCCATGGACTTGTCTGCTGTCCTCCTTGACCTATGAGGAAACAGGCCTGGAAATGCAAGGATGGCCTGCCAAGGTCAGAGCAGAGACTTAGAACCCAAGTCTGGACTCTTAAAAGATGCTTCCTCCATTTAGCTCCATAGAGGGGTAGAACTCTCAAAGCAGTTGTACTTCCTATATTCCAGGCACTGTCCTAAGTGTTTACTGTGCCTTCTCTATTTTAATGTGTGTCTGATCTCTTATTTAATCCAATATTTTTCATCTGTCCCATTCTTACCAAATCTATAACCACCTTACAGTTCTTGCTGAATGTTTCCAGAGGGGAAGTTGGGTTACCAACCTCAAGAATGAACAGAATTGGGAAAAGAAAATCTTGAGGGAAAACAGTAGTTACATACTGATGAGATAGTTTCTAGACAACAGAAGTAGAAAAAAATTGAAGGAAATGGTTTGTAAATTGAGTACTAACCAATAGAATCAACTGGATGGCATCCCTTTCATATTTTCAATGTTTGATATGATCATTGCTAAGAAAGAATTCCTTGGGATCAGCCTAGGGAAGGGGCCTTTTCCTGTGGGGCTTTGGTGACATTAACATCTTGGAATGTTACTTTGATCCAAGCTTGGACCAGTTCATTAGTATATTACCCTAGGCCCTGTGTAGCCCTCCCAGCAATCTGCAGGGTACAGGTATTAATCACATTTTTTATTTTTATTTATTTATTTATTTATATTGAAGAACAAATACCAATGAGACAGTTTCAAGACAAATTAACAGGACAGATTCAATAAATTAATAGATTGCAAACTGTTTTTGTAATGTTTTGGTGTCATACAAGGTGCATACATGATATTATACTTACAGACATTATTATAGCAGATGTCTCTAATCAGTGAATTAAAAGAATGTAGCTGTATACTTATTTTTTTTTACAGCTGAATTATATCACAGATTCACTAATTAATACTTTCTACCTTGTTATTTTCCTAGTGGTTGTCCATAGTACTAGAAGCCGACAT
>PVKA01052598.1:0-11627 GCA_004027165.1 Ctenomys sociabilis
AAAAAAAAAAAAAAAAAAAAAAAAAAAAAAAAAAAAAAAAAAAAAAAAAAAAAAAAAAAAAAAAAAACCCTCTTGCACTTAGTTTCAGTGAATTTGAGTTCAGTTTCTAATGTAATAGGTTTTAATAAATATAAATAAATAAATAATAGGTTTTATGCAAACACTGTTATGTAGCCTTGCAAATTCTGTATAATTCAAAATTGATCCACTTCTGACTACACTTTGGAATAATAAAGATTATTCATAGTAATCTGGAGGTTATTTGGGGGAAGGCTTATCAATTATATACCCAAAAAAGCAAAGTCTGATACATTTTCATTTCAATGTGTCAAAAGGAATTTAATGCTTGAGATTTCTCTTTCCTAATCTATTTCCAAGCAATGGTCAGCCATAGAGAGCATGAACTCATTGCTTAACTTTGTCAGTTTTGGTTTAGTTTAGTGTCAGGGCCAGCTTTTGGTAAATTGGTGAGTAGTAGAAAGGCTATTCTGGATGTCTGACTTGCTTTCACTGCACACTGATTCTCAAATTACCCCACCAAGGTATCCTTATCTTTAATGTGCAACCCCTTTCCATGCCCCACTGTGCGCTGCCTTCTTGGAGGTACTCTTTTCTGTCTTCTGAGTCAATAATTCTTTTATATATCCTGTTTTCCTTGATTCACTCTAGCTCTGTGTCAATGTTATAAGCCTTCCTAAAATTTAAATGACTATAAATGGCTTAATGTTCCATTACTTCTAGGTAAAGTATTTGCATTTTTACAGAGACATATTAGAAATAATACCCAAAGGAATGATTTTCTAATAACAGCATGGTAGTTTAGGGGATATGCATACATTTGTGCTGTGAGATTACCTGTCACACCTCAATCATAGCAGCAAAGCGCCTATTCAGTTCTTGCCTGCATTTAATCTGTTAGGACTGTTAAATATGGATCCCAGACTGAATCACAGCATTGGATCTCTCTTGCTTATATGTTTCTGTTGTGGTCTTTTGGGGTAGAAATACCTACTTTGTCCATAAGCAGTAGAATATGAGGGAGAAAAAAGTCTAGAGTTTCACTACACAAACTATCAATATATCCATCATTACATCTAGAAATTTGCAGAAAGCATAACTTTCATGCAGAGAAACCTTGAAATTTGTTAGGCTAAAGTGATGTGTTTAACCCATAAAGCAAGGGAAACAAACTAATTCATCAGATCAGACTTCTATACATCAAAAAGTAAACTGACTGTGTTCACTGTGCTGCTATAACACACTTCCCTCTGGGCTCCGATGCAAGGAAGATGATACATATCTTTGCTACTTTCCTTTTGCTGCTGAGACAAAATATTCAGTGTTCAAAATTAATGTTCAAAATTAGCTCACAGTCTGTGGAGGTGTCAGTCCATACTCAGCTGACTCTAAGGTAACGGTTCAAGGTAGCAAAAGACACAAAATCATCAAGAACAGAACAAAGAGAGCAAGTCTCTATTCCTCCTTCATATCACAAGCAAGCTGTGCCCCCAGGGGTAGGTGTAGTTCTGTTGTCATCCTTGGGCCCATAGCTACCAAAGGGAAGATGTTTACAAAGTGAGGACCCTGGAGGGGTCACCATTGTCACCATGTGTCAACACTTACCTTATACTACACCGATGAGAGAATTTAGAAAAGCATAGCCTAAAAACTTACATTACACTTTATGAGAACCCGTGACAAAATAAAAGTTATCTTGAAAGGATTCACCAGAATCTACAATGGTAAAGTGGTTTCCCAACTTTGTCAGAGAGGGACTGGGGAGGGATTTCAAAGAAATGTTCTAAATCCGGTAGTCTCTGAAAGCTCAAAAATGGTGGAATGTTTTCACCCAAGGCTGTTACATGAGTCTCTACAGAACTGTTTCCTTATAGAAATCTCTATTAAGATCCAGAGTCTGCAGGAAATGGAACTATTGCATGTCCTTGGATTGTGCTGGGGGCAAGTTCACCTTCATGAGACAGATTTGCATTTAAACTTTAAGGGTGGAAGGGGTGAGTATCAGAGGTGGAGGATTATTGATTACACAGTAGTAAAATTCTGCTCACATTTTCATGGGGTCCCAGTCTTTGGTGGGTCAGGGTGAGTCTGAAGAAGAGACTAATAAAGAGGAAATCACATGAAAATCTATAATATACGCATTTGTACGTGAAAAATGAAGACACGTGTCAGTTCTACTCTGTAGAATAAGGCAGTTTTTGAGGGGAAAGGGTGTTTTGACAAACCTTGGGAAAATCTGCTGGATGGGAAAGTAGGGTACTGAGACAATTGTCAGCTGCAAATGACTTGGACTGGACAAGAACTGAATTCTATGGTTAGAAAAATCTTCATGTGTTAACAGGAAAATTTTGTCAGCCATGATAGGGACTGCCAGGGAACAAGACCTCATTTTTGGAAAAAGAGAGCTTTGGCATGACAATGGCTTTGCAAATTCATTACAGCTACCTTTTAGGTATTCTCAGGATGGTAATAAAAGAGCCTACTGTGTCACCCACATAGCTATCTAATTAGGAGATGTGGATGGGTCTGTTAGAGAAGGTCATGACATCACTTCTATATTCCTACAACTCAGAAACTATTATTCTCCTGTGTTGTGCCAGCCTAAAATGACTGTTTATGCAGTATATTAGAGAGAGTAGAGTCTATGCTGTTTGGAAAATAGAAACAAAAAAGTTCAGAAATGTAATGATTGTGTTTGAATACTTTTAAGAGAGGTTTGATGGATTTATCCTTCCACAGAAGAGGACCCATGAATCCAATGCAGATCTGCACTTGTATAAATCTGGCTAATTTATCTTGCACCCATAAAGTGCTGATAGGTCAACGTAGAAGAAACACCATGAATATATTTTGAAGTAACAGTGGCTCCAAAACAAGAACAAACATAAGTATCATTTATATCTAATGTAGTCTTAGGCATTGCTGCCTTCATCCAATCATAACCACTTAGAAGTGTATAATATGATCCAAAAGAGAACAACATAAGCTACCTTATTTAAAAAAAAATGACCAGAGACTTTAATTTAAAAATTATAAGTATATTTTTTCTTACTATTTATCTTCTTTCTTCCCCCCTCCACCCATGTTTTGTTTTCTTGCTTTCTTGATTCAAATTTGGAGCATAAGATAAGAGTTGTAAGGTGGCTTAATGTCCATAACTTCCTAATCATGATTGTCATGAAATGAGGCTGCCAAGATGAGAGTGTCACTGAATATAACAATTACTTTTATGATCTATTAAAAGATCCCCCAAATTCATCCAGGCACACTATGCTGCGATCTTTTGGTATACATAACTCTGCGTTTTAAGGATATTTATTTTTGAGAGTAATTAAATGTACACATTCATAGTCACTTGCAAAAATAATCAGTGATAAATATTAATTAGCCTCCATATTTTAACAATTCTCATAAGCATGTTTTCCATCATTTCCTGTCCAAAATGTGACCCAAATGAAAGGAATGGATTCATTCTTCAGTACTTTTAAAAAAAATTTATAAGGATGATAACTTATCAACTGGCAATCTGTAGCACACTTTTATTGGACAACCTAATGTAGATGTGACCCAGGATTTCCACATTAGCATAACTTTCAACTGCCTTGTTCAGTAGTAAATATTTGAGCAGCACAAGTGATAGAATGTGGGAGAAATGTATTTTTATGCTGTTTTAAAAGCTTGAAATTTTGAAAGACTGTATGCCAAAAGAAAATTGGGAGCACAGGGAATTTACTGATTATGCATTTGAAACAAGGAAGTAATGACAACCCAGGCAAAATAATTTCTAGTATTAATATTAAGGGATTAGAAATACAACAGATAACTAAAATGTATTAGCAAAAAAATGTAGCCAACAGAGTTTGAAGGGGAAGTAAAATTTAAGTAAATTCCTACCAAAACAAAGCAGACATGCCACAGCAAGCCGAATAACAGAATACCTCCTCCTTTTTGTAAAGCCTGTCTGTAGTATCTTTGTGCACCTGATGGTCTTACAATGTTAACTTGAGACTCATGATGACTTTACAATGGGACAAGAAGGGGTCAGGGAGTTGGCTCAGTGGAATAAGCCCTTCCCTGTCAAGCACAAGGACCTGAGTTCAATCGTGGTTCTGAAAAAAAAAAAAAAAAAAAAGGATTTCTCATTACAATGGGATAGGAGAGTTTAAACTCCCTTGACAACCCATGATGTCACTTAACCTTCCAACATAATGTACCACATCTGCTCCTGTACCTACCCCCCACTTGCTGTTTCCTTAAAGGCCTCAAAGCTCTGCCAGACTGGGCTCTGACTACTTGGAGGAAATCCCATTCAGGCCCATCTGTGAAGCAAAATTGCTGTCTTCTAGAACTCCTCAGTGCTGTGTCTTCCTGCATTTGGTCCATTTTGCCATAACAATTTGAGCAGATATTCTCTTGTAGAATCATATGAAATATCTGTACACGTGACTAACAGTAAAATAAATGGTACCACTTAAACTGAGATATATTTTGTCCCAGAAGATAATCATTTCCAAAGACCCAGTTCTAATTATTATTTATGTTATTTATACCATTGAGCAACATCACTAAATCCTGGGAAAATTCCTTCTCTTGGAATCCATTAAATTCCACACTACCACATTTGAACTATAAGACATGTGTTTATCTCGGGGTATAGCCTCCCACTTTAAGGTATCATAGACTTTCAGCAGCATAGGCAAATGTCTGAGTGGTAATAATGAGAAAATGTTTTCTATGCATCCTTTTACTTTTTCAATAACTAAGCAAGAAATACCCTGTTCCCTGTTACTACCAGAAACTTTTTATAAAATGTGAACATGCATATGAAGTCTAGCTACACCTACCTCCAAGCATCCACTAATGAAGATGTTATACAACTCTTAATAAACTTTCTATTAAAAGCTCATGTTGGCTAATGATGTGCTTCCTATATTCTTCAACTTCAACCCCAGTGTTTTGAAATGTAGTCTTAAAAACAATCACGTCATGAGAAGGAAACACACGATCAACTATCCATGACCCTCAGGGTTTGAAAATGTCACAATTGCTGAGTTGCTGGTTTTAACTGCCCTTCGCTTGTTCACTGTCTCTCCCATCTCCCACATCACCCCATTCTCCCAAAATATGTAGGCACTTGGTATTACTTAGCCTCTGATTTTTCTCCTCTCCTCAATTTCTAAGCCTAATGAGGCTGAGCTGAGTTAATAATGGATGTAATAAGTAATGACTCATTGTTTTGGGGCCAGCGCGTCTGTGAGCACTGCAGAACCAGAGCCAGGACTCTGATGCTATTTGTTCAGCTATGTCACTTGCCACCAAGCAATGCCACTCATCAATAAAAGGCAAGATGACGGATGAGTTCATTTAATGGAATTCCTCCGAGTGAGCTGCAGCCCAGCTCTTCAATAGGTCTGCTACTGTACTCTCTCGCTCCCTTTCTCCTGCTTGCAGTTCTTTTTTTTTCCTACTTAGAAATCTAGGACAGTTGGAAAGCATGCTTGGCCGAGAGGGCTTCCATTTGTGCCAGCAGCTCCTTCTGCTCTGAACAACTGCTATCCAAATTCAAATCATCAGCTGTGTGGCTAGAGAATAGCTATTGCCACCTGATAGCAATGGCACCCATCGCATTCGGCCATGTGCACACCTTGCTCACTTCCTTTTCTTCTGAGAGAATAGGTCATGTTGGAGGAGGAGACTCATGTTCTGGAAAATTAGAATTTACCTTTTGTGTTTGGCTCCTTTGTACCCTAGATTCTCAAAGCAGAATCCCCTCAGGGGAAGTGTAGGTTATACTCTTTCACTTGATCAGGATGGAACTTAGCATAACTTCTTTAGCTACACAGTGATCTTCATTCCATGATCTAGATTTCCCCTACAGTGCATGCTAAATTGATGACATCTTACTAAGAACCGGTAGACTTTTTCAACTGAGAGGATTGCAGTAAAATTTGGAAACTTAAATATCCTACTGGGACAAACATAAAAATAAATAAAACAACCAACTTTCCATGTCAACAGGCTGTTTGAAAAAGTAAAAAATGTTTATTAGAGTATATCTGAGTCTGAGTTAGGATGCTTGAATTCAGCCTTAAGACTTTCCATTAAGCAGAAGTGATAAACAAATGAAGCAAAGTGACCAAGTAGAGATAGAATTATAAAGTATTGGATATTAATAATTACTTTATCAATTCTGATAAATTAAAAGGTATATGGCTGACTAATGGAAAGATATTTTATCTTAATTCTTTGTTTCTCAAATTGAAATAGTTTAGTTATATGCTAATTACATCAAACACACAGCTCATAAAAGATATACATATATAATGTTTCTCTTGCCAAATATATATTGTGTCTGAAAGTTTAGTATCTTTAACTGAAATATTCTACATATATATATAACTATCAGATACACACACACACACACACACACACACACATATATGCATTTGATTTTAAATCCCAACCATAGATATTGATGGATACCATAAATTTATTTAAATTTTTCATATATTTAGGTGCTATATGCATGGATTGGACAGTCATCCTTTACTGAACCTCTGTTGCAGTTGATTATAATATATGTTATGCATATCTAACATTCTTGATTTTCTGTGGTACATGAAGCATTGATTCTTTTGTTGCTGACATTATATTTCCTATTCAGGCCCTTGCAAAGCAGAGTCTGTTCACAATCAGAGTCAGTGTCAAATAGGAAAAGTAATGAGAAAGGAGGAAATGCAGTATAAGAAGCTGAATGAGGAACAAAAGTATATTTTGAAAACTGACAAAGTAAGGACAGCCAAGAAATAAATTAACAGAGCATTACATTTTATTGTTGAGCACAAATGTTCCAATACTTTCTCTGAACTCCTAATCAGCATTTTTCATTATTTTCTTTCCACTGTATCTGGCTCCTACGCATCAGTGACCATAGCAACACCTCCTGTAGCACTAAAAACATTTTCCTGTACCAAGGTTTCCTGTACAGGAAGGCTTGTCAGCACTGAGCTTCCTACAGTTAGAATCTCATGTTCCTTGGGCCAATAGGTTAGATGAAGAATTCTCCCTTCAAATGCAAAATTTATCAGAAAATCTGTCCCATTCCTGTAGAGTCAGAAAAGCTTTCCTTCAAGCACAGTGGTAGACTTGACATGAAAGTGTCTTGATTTCGTGTGGAGACGGTTTGCCACATAATCAGACTTGCACTCTTTGGAAGTGACTGCTTTCATTCATAGCCTTAAGAAATGTGGCTTCTCAGGGTAACGTGGTGTGATTATCACCAAATCCCTTCCAATTTGGTTCACAGAATCCACAATTCCCAGAGTTCTCCACTGAGTGCAAATCTACACGGTAAAATCATTAATAGCATCATCAGCACACTCCCCAAGACAGATGCTATGACTATTTATACCCCCAAAAAATTAAACACAAAGACGGTACTTCAATGTCCTTATAAGAAAGAAGAAGTAATAGATATATCAAATATTCAGGCTGGTAAGGTGGCTAAACATTATCACGTTACCATAGGACCAAACAGAATCTTGGCAGACACTTATTAATACCTGTTAAATTAAAATGGATTAAATACAATTTGGTCTTTCTCCTCTGCTTGCTGTTTCATCTCCCAAGTCAATTATTTTCTACCTTTTTCCCTCGGTTGTAGAAATTTGTAGGTGTTATTCTAATTTAATCCGTTCTTAAATATTCTGATCCAACATAAATTAAAGCCATATTGTACTGTGGCAGACCGAGATCTGCAGATATGAATAAAATCTGATTTTGTAATGTTTGTTAGTCACCTACTATGTCTTAGCATTTCACATAGCACAGTTATGAAATATAGTCCAAATATCAATGAACAGAAGACATTGTCTTTGACTACTAATATTCGGGAAATTTAATGCTTAACGTCTGGCCTCAGAAAAGTTGTAGAATGTTAGCTTCCAACAATTATGGGGAGATTGATTAATTAGACAGATTTGGTTTAGGAAATCTCAGTTAGACTGATTCTGAAACTGTGTTAGGTCTAATTCAAGGCCCATTCCCATATAATTATCTGTAATAATAGCCCTCACAAAGAGTATGTTGCCTAATCAAATATCCTTAGATGAGGATCTTGACTCGCCTCCAGGAAGCACCATTCCTTAGTATTTCCACTGCCCTCAGTGTACCGGCTCTCCTTGCCCTATACTCCACTGACCTCTGTTTCACAAAGGAAGCAGACTGGGCCTCTTGTCCTCTTTACTCTCTAGAGGAAAATGATGAGTCAGATAACAATTAGAAGAGGGCATAAATCAAGATTTGAGAGGTGTATTTCAAAGGAGAGACAAATGTCATTAATATTTGTCCCAGAAGAAAAAAAAAATATCAGTTCAGGGATAACATCGTGGAGCTTAGAACTCAGATAAGATCTGTTAATCTTTTCTTCCACTACTTATTTAACACAACCATGTATCAAGAAACATGCTGGAGTTCACTCAGTAGAAATAAGCTGAAAAGGCTGGGGATAAGGCACCCATAGAATGTGTGCAGTCCTTGGTTTTGACCATCAGCACTGCAAAAACACAGAACAATGGAAAGGAACAGAACAGAACAGAACAGAACAGAACAGAACAGAACAGAACAGAACAGAACAGAACAGAACAGAACAGAACAGAGCAGAGCAGAGCAGAGCAGAGCAGAGCAGAGCAGAGCAGAGCAGAGCAGAGCAGAGCAGAGCAGAGCAGAGCAGAGAAGCGCAGCACAGAACAGAACAGAACAGAAAATAAGACAAGACAAGACAGCAAAACGAAAGGGCACAGGGAGGAAGGAACACAGAAATGAGAGACGAAAAAGAGATCTCACATAAGTACTGTCAGACTGTTCTCTAGCACAGGTTATTATAATTCATTACCAATGGTGTTTTGCTCTTCATTGATTTAAGAATTTTTCTGTATGAGACCATAAGAAAATATAGTTAATCAGGGTGAGAATCCTACCAATCAACTGTTTGTTTCAGAAACGTGATGGAGATTCTCAAGATCACTGCCTTAGCCATCTTGTGTATAAGACTATTGCACTATATTTTGGTTATTTTGCTGAATTCAAGTACCTACAACATTTGGGCTGACACCAAGTATGAAAATGTCCTTTACAGACGTCTCCAAATATAACTTCTCTAACAGCAATGAAATACCCATCTCAGACAAAACAAAACAAAACTAGGGATATCAATAAAGGACTTTTCTTGTGAAAAAAATATACAAGACAGTATACACAGCTACTTTTCCTTAGTACCATGAGAAGAAAGGTGTGTAGTAATATTGTTTAGACAAGATATCATGTCTACATCTTGGCCTCTGAATAACTACTACAAACACAAAAATATGCAATGTATTGATTATTGTAACTGCTCTATTATTCAGTTTTGAAACTGTTTTATTGCTATTTTATGATTTTTCTCATTAAAATGAATAATAGTAATAATAATAATAATAAAGAAAACATTCCAGTCCTATTGCAATTCAGAAGACCAGCTCACTAAATGAGCATTTCTACAGGTAGAAGCCAGTGTAGCTGAAGACCTGCACCTCTGCATAGGACTTACACTCACCTTCACTGTGAGCTCCAGATCACACACTTCCACTCGTGCTCCCTATTCCCAAGGGCACTGGAGTGCTGCCTGCCTGGGAGAATGGGACTCATACACTATGGAGCAGAAAATGGCACAGAGGGGTGCAAGAAGCCACACTGGCTCAGTCAGGGAATGCTGTGTGGATGGCCAACCAGGCTGTCTGAGAGTGGAGAACAAAGAGCAACTCCAGAGAAATAAAAGAAACACAAAGCAAGAAGAAACCAGAAGACATAAAAAAAAAAATAGTCTAGCAACTCCAAAGTATGCTATGGTTTTCTGAAATAGTTTTTGTCTCCTAGTATTTTTAGCCAACTCTAGAAAGCCCCAGCCACAGTGGGCTCTACTGCTAGATGTTATAAGAATATAGTTCTATGGTCTTTTTTTGTTTACTGATCCATCGGATATTGCATACACTGCATCACTAGAATTGAGCTCATGGCATTATTCTGAGTGCTGTGCCAGGTTTGTATGAATATTGCTAAATAAAAGACTTGGTTACCGTCCATCAGCCACGCCAGCCTGTCTTGGCCTTCTCTGGTAAATTTGCTAGCAATAAAGGTTTCCTGGCAAACTTGATGCCATCAGGCCTAAATGGAAAGTGTACTCACAAACCACATTAGGAGATGCAGACACATCTTTAAGAGCACACGTGGAGCCCCCAGACCAAGGCAATAACAGCATGAGGAAATTTGAGCTCACCCTTGATGATGTATCAGCGCAAGTTATGGGACAGACATCTGTTTTCCTGTATTAGTGATAATTCTATTTTACTATGGCATTACCATTCTTTCCAAGTAAACAGATATTTAGAAAGCCCTTCTTGCAAATACAAGCCATTGCCAATTTATTTTTTATTTTTTTGTTTTGCATTCAGTGCAGGGTCTATAGGATCTCACTACACAGATGAAATTCCTGTTTTGTTTTGTTTTTTTATCTCCCTAGTGCTAAAAATTCCTAACAATTAACCGCATTATAGGTGTGCACAACCGTGCTCAGTCTCAATTGCCATGGCTAGTCCCAACCACCAGCTTGGCGTACCTGGGGGCAAGGCCAGCACGGTAGGCCAGGAATCAAATCCTCAGCCCTTGCATCTGCTTAAGCAGGTGCTTTAATCTGCTGAGCTATCTGGCCAGCCTCTATAATTTTGAAAAGCAGTTATATAAAATTTGCCTCCCATTTGTATCTATACTTGCATCTACAAAGTTTTATAGATCATTTCTATTATCTGTTAATCAGAGAGTTCCATATATAGTCCAGATATAACTGAATACAATAACTTTAAAAGTAAATTATGAGTGATGTATCGAACATAAAAATTAGCTTAAAATATAAACAAAAATGCTAATTATTTCTATACTTTTTTATATTTGATAAACTTCAGTTACTAATTCTTCAATCATATTCATTTCTACTAAATAAATCATATACTTTATAAACATATAATTACATACACATATGATTTGTCAGGAATTTTTGTTCACTATCTTACAGATTGAAATGACAAAAGATAATAGAATTAAAAGATTTTTTCAAATAATACTGAGGACATACTATGAATTTCATCTCAGGGGATGGATTCACACCACCACATAATCCACAATGAAGAGTCATTTGTTTGTGTCTTGAAGTCAAATCCTTGGAGTGCAAAACCATTCATTCTTTTCTTTGACCCTGAACTCTGTAGATAATATTATGTGAAGAACAGAAAATTAAAACTACACCATCAGTTTTACTTTTCCTATATATGGGGTTGTGTATAACACAATCCACAATTTCCATTCTCAAAAATTATTTCCAACAAACCCTGAGAAGACTTCAATGACCACATAGGAAATATAAAGTTCATGTGTTGGTATATAAGTTTTGATCTACCTAGGTCTTAACCATCCAGCAGAAAAGTATAAAAGTATAAAAATGAAGTATACATCGTGAGCCCATAATATTAAGCTGAGCTGTAAATGGATATGGTCGACAATTTCTTTGAATAACTCCCTAT